>CM060327.1:62836795-62844295 GCA_030674155.1 Stramonita haemastoma | reverse complement strand
CGCTGAAACCATGATGTTTTAAGATACAAATCTGTTAAATTTGTTATGAATGAAATAAACATAGGGTGATTTTTAAATGTTGTGGTAACAAAACTCTCAACAAAGCAAGGAATTCCAGCAAAAACTGCGATAAACTGGCCTCAATAATCCCTTCTGAGCTCGACATTGACTCACTTTGTTGTGTGGGTGGAGCCGGTGTGACGAGTATCGGGAATTTCGCATAAAACAAAGCAGTGAAAATCAGGCAGTTCTTAAGAGCATTTTTTTTTTTTCCCTCCAGTCCCTAAATCGGAAATCAGTGCTGGGACATTAATTTAATCACAACAACAACAAGAAGAAAATTTTCCTTTTGTTTCCACCGACCAGATTTTGCAAGACCAAATTTTCTTGTTGATAGCTAAAAAAAAAGTTAAGTTTAAGTTGTCCCATAACCTATGTGGTCGTAGGGGAGCGAGGCGTCAGAGACCTCAGCTTCTCTAGGGACGCTGCTTTACCTTCCCTGACCCTAAAGAGGGCAGGTGCCCATTTACAGCTAGGTGAACTGGAGGACTGTTCTGAAACCAAGGCGCGCAAACGGTCACCCATCCACTTGGTAACCACGCTCATGCTGCTTAATGCGAAGAAGAAATGCGAAGAAGAAGGAAGAAGAATGCGAAAGAAGACTGCGAAGAAGACTGCGAAGAAGACTGCGAAGAAGACTGCGAAGAAAATTGCGAAGAAGAATGCGACGAAGAATGTTAAGAAGGAGAAGAATGCGAAGAATGTGAAGAAGAAGAAGAAGAAGAAGAAGAAGAAGAAGAAGAAGAAGAAGAAGAAGAAGAAGAAGAAAGAAGAAGAAGAGCAACAACAACAACAACAACAGCAACAACAACTACAACTACAACAACAAAAACAAGAAAAACAAGAACAAGAAGAACAAGAAGAACAAGAAGAGGGAGGAGGAGGAGGAGGAGGAGGAGGAGGAGGAGGAGGAGGAGGGAGGAGGAGGAGGAGGAGGAGGAGAAGCAGCGTGAAGTTAGACTAAAAAAAAAATCCCTTCATATCAGAAAGTACACAACCACCCCACCACACCCCACCCCACCCACCCACCACCACACCCCACCACACCACACCCCACCACACCACTACACCCCTCCACACCCCACCACACCACACCACACATCAAACTTACCCCCCCCTCCCAACATAATTCACCCTATAACAAATCCCCATCAGGAAAACTCTCACACAGTACTAGAATACAACACTAAGTGAAGCAAAGAGGGGAGAGAAGCAAAGAGCAAAGTCCTGGTTTCAGAGTACATCATTACCGGAAAAGAAACGGTTGCAACGCAGAAGACGATGCAGCAGCACTGCCATTGTCAGAGCAGCAGAGTCCCCGCCTCATTAAATCACTGGCTATGCACTAGCAGAACAGATCTCAGCACTAACTATGGTCGCCTTGTACCGATGCCTGAGCGGCATGAGAGATTCGTTCCGAGGAGAGACGAGAGACGATGGTTTGTGGAGTTCTTAGGCCTGTCATCTCGAAGGGTACAGCTGGGACGGCTCGTGTGTCCGCGTCTTTAGATACTAGAGTATTCCTTATGGACGTGTTGGTTGGTTGGACTGGTGGTTGGTTGGTGTAGAGCTAATGTGCCATTTGATGACAAAAATCTGCTTTAGGATACAAAGATAGATAGATTAATATAGTGATAGTTAGATTGATAGATAGATGATAGATAATAGGATAGATAGATGATAGATAGATAGATAGAGAGAGAGATAGATAGAGAGATAGGTAGAGAGATAGGTAGAGAGATAGAGATAGATAGATAGATAGATAGATAGATAGATAGTAGACAGACAGACAGATAGATTAGATAGATAGATAGATAGATAGATAGATAGATAGATAGATAGATAGATAGATAGATAGATAGATAGATAGATGGATAGAGAGAGAAAGAGAGAGAGATACAGGCAAGGCAAGGCAAGGCAAATTCTTTTATTCGAGGATAATAGAAAGCACTCATGTGCGTTTTTACATCCAGTCCTGCCCTTTTCAGGGAAAACATCAAGATAAAGATAACTTCTAACTAAACACAAGAGAGAGAGAGAAGAGAGAGAGAGGAGAGCGAGAAGAGTAGAGAGAGAGAGAGAGAGTAGACAGAGACAGAGACAGAGCAGAGACAGAGACAGAGAGACAGAGACAGAGAGAGAGACAGAGAGAGACAGAGAGACAGAGAGACAGACAGAGACAGAGAGACAGACAGAGACAGACGACACACAGAAACAGACACAGAGACAAAAGACAGAGAAACAGAGCCAAAGTGTGACCACAGACGTCAGAAAGTTGTTCAACACGTCAAAGCTTTAGCACCCAAAGCAAGACGGCCCTGTGTCCAAACGTTACTGGCGGCTGTGTGAAATATGAAACACTGTTCCCTAGGACATGTATGAAGCAGCACAGCAGCAGCAGCAACAACAAGACATCCTGACTGTGTGCAGTGGTGAGAGGTATCTGCTGTAGGTAAACAGGCCGTGGGTAACACTGGTCTGTTATACGGGAAATGGAGAGCAAGAGAGACCCTGCTGACTTCTGGCAGAAAGCGGACATGGTTTGACGCTTCCATTCTGTTCATTTGTTGTTGTTGCTGTTGTTGTTGTTGATGTTGTTGTTGTTGTTGCTGTTGTTGTTGTTGTTGTTTTTGATCTCTTTCTGCTTTTGTCTTTGTTGTTTTAAGTAGTATCAAATATAAATATATATATATATATATATATATATATATATATATATATGTATGTATATATATGGAGAGAGAGAGAGAGAGAGAGAGAGAGAGAGAGGAGGAGAGAGAGAGAGAGAGAGAGAGATAGAGAGAGGACAGACAGACAGACAGACAGACAGACAGACAGACAGACAGACAGACAGACAGACAGACAGAGCACTTATGAAATCCCACACTTGTATGGTTGCATACACAGATATAGACACAGACGGGTGCGTGTGTGCGTGCGTCACACACACACACACACACACACACACACACACACACACACACACACACACACACAGATAATAACTAAGTAAGAAATTGATAATAAACAAATTGATAATAATTAGATAAATAAAACACACACACACACACACACACACACGCAAGCACGCACGTACGCACGCACGCACACACACACACACATACACACATTGTTCCTCATCACCTCTCCCTTATACTGACAGACTCGACATACAAGAAAAACTAAAATGCGAACACACAGTGTAATACTTGTGCACTGTAAAAAAAAAAAAAAAGAAGGGGTGTGTGTGTGTGTGTGTGTGTGTGTGGTATTCCACACACACAAAACCACACGGTCCAACAAATTGACCAACAAATTGACGTAGGCTATACTAATGTACACTTTCAATTATTCTTTGCCAAAAATGGTGGTCAAGGTGTGGAAGAGGGGTTAAAGAAACGTGAACAAGTTCAACATCTTTGCCAAATTTTTATCTCGATAATCCTCGGACCACGACGGACCACCAACTAGTGTGGTGGCTCATAATAATATAACACCTGCCTTTTAAGTTTCCTCACACACACAGCTTGTTTAGATGTTACTGTTAATTAGCCGCTGAAACCATGATGTTTAAGATACAAATCTGTTAAATTTGTTATGAATGAAATAAACATAGGGTGATTTTTAAATGTTGTGGAAACAAAACTCTCAACAAAGCAAGGAATTCCAGCAAAAACTGCGATAAACTGGCCTCAATAATCCCTTCTGAGCTCGACATTGACTCACTTTGTTGTTGTGGGTGGAGCCGGTGTGACGAGTATCGGGAATTTCGCATAAAACAAATCAGTGAAAATCAGGCAGTTCTTGAGAGCATTTTCTTTTTGTTTCCCTCCAGTCCCTAAATCGGAAATCAGTGCTGGGACATTAATTTAATCCCAACAACAACAAGAAGAAAATTTTCCTTTTGTTTCCACCGACCAGATTTTGCAAGACCAAATTTTTCTTGTTGATAGCTAAAAAAAAAGTTAAGTTTAAGTTGTCCCATAACCTATGTGGTCGTAGGGGAGCGAGGCGTCAGAGACCTCAGCTTCTCTAGGGACGCTGCTTTACCTTCCCTGACCCTAAAGAGGGCAGGTGCCCATTTACAGCTAGGTGAACTGGAGGACTGTTCTGAAACCAAGGCGCGCAAACGGTCACCCATCCACTTGGTAACCACGCTCATGCTGCTTAATGCGAAGAAGAAGAAGAATGCGAAGAAGAATGCGAAGAAGAAGAAGAATGCGAAGAAGACTGTGAAGACTGCGAAGAAGACTGCGAAGAAGACTGCGAAGAAGACTGCGAAGAAGAATGCGAAGAAAATTGCGAAGAAGAATGCGACGAAGAATGTTAAGAAGGAGAAGAATGCGAAGAATGTGAAGAAGAAGAAGAAGAAGAAGAAGAAGAAGAAGAAGAAGAAGAAGAAGAAGAAGAAGAAGAAGAGCAACAACAACAACAACAACAGCAACAACAACTACAACTACAACAAGAAAAACAAGAACAAGAAGAACAAGAAGAACAAGAAGAGGGAGGAGTAGGAGGAGGAGGAGGAGGAGGAGGAGGAGGAGGAGGAGGAGGAGGAGGAGGAGGAGGAGGAGGAGGAGAAGGAGAAGCAGCGTGAAGTTAGACTAAAAAAAAAATCCCTTCATATCAGAAAGTACACAACCACCCACACACCACACCCCACCCCACCCCACCACACCACACCCCACACACACACACCCACCACACCACTACACCCCTCCACACCCCACCCCACCACACCACACATCAAACTTACCCCCCCCCCCCAATATAATTCACTCTCTAACAAATCCCCATAAGGAAAACTCTCACACAGAACCAGAATACAACACTAAGTGAAGCAAAGAGGGGGAGAAAAGCAAAGAGCAAAGTCCTGGTATCAGAGTACATCATTACCCGGAAAAGAACGAAAAGAACGGTGGCAACGCAGAGACGATGCCAGCAGCACTGCCATCTGATCAGAGCAGCAGAGTCCCTCGCCTCATTAAATCACTGGCTATGCACTAGCAGAACAGATCTCAGCACTAACTATGGTCGCCTTGTACCCAATGCCCGAGGCGGCATGAGAGATTCGTTTCCGAGGAGAGACGAGAGACGATGGTTTGTGGAGTTCTTAGGCCTGTCATCTCGAAGGGTACAGCTGGGACGGCTCGTGTGTCCGCGTCTTTAGATATTAGAGTATTCCTTATGGACGTTGTTGGTTGGTTGGCTGGCTGGTTGGTTGGTGTAGAGCTAATGTGCCAATTTGATGACAAAAAAATCTGCTTTAGGATACAAAGATAGATAGATTAATATAGTGATAGATAGATAGATAGATAGATAGATAGATAGATAGATAGATAGATAGATAGATAGATAGATAGATAGATAGATAGATAGAGAGATAGATAGAGAGATAGATAGAGAGATAGGTAGAGAGATAGGTAGAGAGATAGAGATAGATAGATAGATAGATAGATAGATAGATAGATAGATAGATAGATAGATAGATAGATAGATAGATAGATAGATGGATAGAGAGAGAAAGAGAGAGAGAGAGATACAGGGCAAGGCAAGGCAAGGCAAATTCTTTTATTCGAGGATAATAGATAAGCACTCATGTGCGTTTTTTTTGCATCCAGTCCCTGCCCTTTTCAGGGAAAACATCAAGATAAAAAGATAACTTCTAACTAAACAACAAGAGACAGAGACAGAGACAGAGAGACAGAGACAGAGACAGAGACAGAGAGAGAGAGAGAGAGAGAGAGAGAGAGAGAGAGAGAGAGAGAGAGAGAGAGAGAAGACAGACAGACAGACAGACAGACAGACAGACAGACAGAGACACACACACACAGACAGAGACAAAGAGAAAGACAGAAACAGAGCCCAAAGTGTGACCACAGACGTCAGAAAGTTGTTCAACACGCCAAAGCTTTTAGCACCCAGAGCAAGACCGGCCCTGTGTCCCAACGTTTCTGGCTAGCTGTGTGAAATATGAATACACAGTCCCCTAGAGACATGTATGAAGCAGCAGCAGCAGCAGCAGCAACAAGACATCCTGACTGTGTGCAGTGGTGAGAGGTATTTGCTGTAGGTACACAGGCCGTGGGTAACACTGGTCTGTTCTATGGGAAATGGAGAGGAAGAGAGACCCTGCTGACTTCTGGCAGAAAGCGGACATGGTTTGACGCTTCTATTCTGTTCTTTTTGTTGTTGTTGCTGTTGTTGTTGTTGTTGTTGTTGTTGTTGTTGTTGTTGTTGTTGTTTTTGTTCTCTTTCTACTTTTGTCTTTGTTGTTTTAAGTAGTATCAAATATAAATATATATATATATAATATATATATATATATATATATATATATATATATATATATATATGGAGAGAGGAGAGAGAGAGAGAGAGAGAGAGAGAGAGAGAGAGAGAGAGAGAGAGAGAGACAGACAGACAGACAGACAGACAGACAGACAGACAGACAGACAGACAGACAGACAGACAGACAGACAGACAGACAGACAGACAGAGAGAGCACTTATGAAATCCCACACTTGTATGGTTGCATACACAGATATAGACACAGACGGGTGCGTGTGTGCGTGCGTCACACACACACACACACACACACACACACACACACACACACACACACACACTCACACACACACACACACACACACACACACACACACACACACACAACACACACACACACAGATAATAACTAAGTAAGAAATTGATAATAAACAAATTGATAATAATTAGATAAATAAAACACACACACACACACACACACGCAAGCACGCACGTACGCACGCACGCACACACACACATACACACATTGTTCCTCATCACCTCTCCCTTATACTGACAGACTCGACATACAAGAAAAACTAAAATGCGAACACACAGTGTAATACTTGTGCACTGTAAAAAAAAAAAAAAGAAGGGGTGTGTGTGTGTGTGTAGTATTCCACACACACAAAACCACATGGTCCAACAAATTGACGTAGGCTATACTAATGTACACTTTCAATTATTCTTTGCCAAAAATGGTGGTCAAGGTGTGGAAGAGGGGTTAAAGAAACGTGAACAAGTTCAACATCTTTGCCAAATTTTTATCTCGATAATCCTCGGACCACGACGGACCACCAACTAGTGTGGTGGCTCATAATAATATAACACCTGCCTTTTAAGTTTGCTCACACACACAGCTTGTTTAGATGTTACTGTTAATTAGCCGCTGAAACCATGATGTTTTAAGATACAAATCTGTAAAATTTGTTATGAATGAAATAAACATAGGGTGATTTTTAAATGTTGTGGTAACAAAACTCTCAACAAAGCAAGGAATTCCACTAAAATCTGTAATAAACTGGCCTCAATAATCCCTTCTGAGCTCGACATTGACTCACTTTGTTGTTGTGGGTGGAGCCGGTGTGACGAGTATCGGGAATTTCCGCATAA
>CM060327.1:62829295-62831795 GCA_030674155.1 Stramonita haemastoma | reverse complement strand
TAAATCACTGGCTATGCACTAGCAGAACAGATCTCAGCACTAACTATGGTCGCCTTGTACCCGATGCCCGAGGCGGCATGAGAGATTCGTTTCCGAGGAGAGACGAGAGACGATGGTTTGTGGAGTTCTTAGGCCTGTCATCTCGAAGGGTACAGCTGGGACGGCTCGTGTGTCCGCGTCTTTAGATATTAGAGTATTCCTTATGGACGTTGTTGGTTGGTTGGCTGGCTGGTTGGTTGGTGTAGAGCTAATGTGCCAATTTGATGACAAAAAAATCTGCTTTAGGATACAAAGATAGATAGATTAATATAGTGATAGATAGATAGATAGATAGATAGATAGATAGATAGAGAGATAGAGAGATAGAGAGATAGATAGAGAGATAGGTAGAGAGATAGGTAGAGAGATAGAGATAGATAGATAGATAGATAGATAGATAGATAGATAGATAGATAGAGAGAGAGAGAGAGAGAGAGAGAGAGAGAGAGAGAGAGAGAGAGAGAGAGGAGAGAGAGAGAGAGAGAGAGAGAGAGAGAGAGAGAGAGAGAGAGAGAGAGACAAAGAGAGAGAGATACAGGGCAAGGCAAGGCAAGGCAAATTCTTTTATTCGAGGATAATAGATAAGCACTCATGTGCGTTTTTTTACATCCAGTCCCTGCCCTTTTCAGGGAAAACATCAAGATAAAAAGATAACTTCTAACTAAACAACAAGAGAGAGAGAGAGAGAGAGAGAGAGAGAGAGAGAGAGAGGAGAGAGAGAGAGAGAGAGAGAGAGAGAGACAGAGACAGAGACAGAGAGAGACAGAGACAGAGAGACAGAGACAGGAGAGACAGAGACAGAGAGACAGAGACAGAGAGACAGACAGAGAGACAGAGAGACAGAAGGACAGAGAGACAGACAGAGACAGACAGACACACAGAAACAGACACAGAGACAAACAGACAGAGAAACAGAGCCCAAAGTGTGACCACAGACGTCAGAAAGTTGTTCAACACGTCAAAGCTTTTAGCACCCAGAGCAAGACCGGCCCTGTGTCCCAACGTTTCTGTCCGGCTGTGTGAAATATGAATACACTGTCCCTAGGGACATGTATGAAGCAGCAGCAGCAGCAGCAGCAACAAGACATCCTGACTGTGTGCAGTGGTGAGAGGTATTTGCTGTAGGTACACAGGCCGTGGGTAACACTGGTCTGTTCTATGGGAAATGGAGAGGAAGAGAGACCCTGCTGACTTCTGGCAGAAAGCGGACATGGTTTGACGCTTCCATTCTGTTCATTTTGTTGTTGTTGCTGTTGTTGTTGTTGTTGTTGTTGTTGTTGTTGTTGTTGTTGTTTTTGATCTCTTTCTGCTTTTGTCTTTGTTGTTTTAAGTAGTATCAGATATAAATATATATATATGTATATAAATATATATATATATGTATGTATATATATATATATATATGGAGAGAGAGAGAGAGAGAGAGAGAGAGAGAGAGAGACAGACAGACAGACAGACAGACAGACAGACAGACAGACAGACAGACAGACAGACAGACAGACAGAGAGAGCGCTTATGAAATCCCACACTTGTATGGTTGCATACACAGATATAGACACAGACGGGTGCGTGTGTGCGTGCGTCACACACACACACACACACACACACACACACACACACACACACACACACACACACCACACACACACACACAGATAATAACTAAGTAAGAAATTGATAATAAACAAATTGATAATAATTAGATAAATAAAACAACACACACACACACACACGCAAGCACGCACGTACGCACGCACGCACACACACACATACACACATTGTTCCTCATCACCTCTCCCTTATACTGACAGACTCGACATACAAGAAAAAAATAAAATGCGAACACACAGTGTAATACTTGTGCACTGTAAAAAAAAAAAGAAGAAGGGGTGTGTGTGTGTGTGTGTAGTATTCCACACACACAAAACCACACGGTCCAACAAATTGACGTAGGCTATACTAATGTACACTTTCAATTATTCTTTGCCAAAAATGGTGGTCAAGGTGTGGAAGAGGGGTTAAAGAAACGTGAACAAGTTCAACATCTTTGCCAAATTTTTATCTCGATAATCCTCGGACCACGACGGACCACCAACTAGTGTGGTGGCTCATAATAATATAACACCTGCCTTTTAAGTTTTCTCACACACACAGCTTGTTTAGATGTTACTGTTAATTAGCCGCTGAAACCATGATGTTTTAAGATACAAATCTGTTAAATTTGTTATGAATGAAATAAACATAGGGTGATTTTTAAATGTTGTGGAAACAAAACTCTCAACAAAGCAAGGAATTCCAGCAAAAACTGCGATAAACTGGCCTCAATAATCCCTTCTGAGCTCGACATTGACTCACTTTGTTGTTGTGGGTGGAGCCGGTGTGACGAGTATCGGGAATTTCGCATAAAACAAAGCAGTGAAAATCAGGCAGTTTTTAAGAGCATTTTCTTTTTGTTTCCCTC
>CM060327.1:62819295-62824295 GCA_030674155.1 Stramonita haemastoma | reverse complement strand
ATGGACGTGGCTGGTTTGACTGGTTGGTTGGTCGGTTAGTTGTTTGGTTGTTTGGTTGGTCTAGAGCTAATGTGCCAATTTGATGACAAAAAAATCTGCTTTAGGATACAAAGATAGATAGATAGATAGATAGATAGATAGATAGATAGATAGATAGATAGATAGATAGATAGATCGATAGATAGATCGATAGATAGATAGATAGATAGATAGATAGATAGATAGATAGATAGATAGATAGATAGATAGATAGATAAGAGACAGAGAGAGAGTGAGAAAGAGAGAGAGAGAGAGAGAGAGAGAGAGAGAGAGAGAGAGAGAGAGAGACAGACAGACAGACAGACAGACAGACAGACAGACAGACAGACAGACAGACAGACAGACAGACAGACAGACAGACAGACAGACAGACAGAGACAGAGACAGAGACAGAGAGACAGACAGAGACAGACAGAGGCAGAGACAGAGACAGAGAGACAGAGAGACAGAGAGACAGAGACAGACAGACAGACAGACAGAAACAGAAACACAGACAGAGACAAAGAGAAAGACAGAAACAGAGCCCAAAGTGTGAGCACAGACGTCAGAAAGTTGTTCAACACGTCAAAGCTTTTAGCACCCAGAGCAAGACCGGCCCTGTGTCCCAACGTTTCTGGCCAGCTGTGTGAAATATGAATACACAGTCCCCTAGAGACATGACTCTATGAAGCAGCAGCAGCAGCAGCAACAAGACATCCTGACTGTGTGCAGTGGTGAGAGGTATCTGCTGTAGGTAAACAGGCCGTGGGTAACACTGGTCTGTTCTATGGGAAATGCAGAGCAAGAGAGACCCTGCTGACTTCTGGCAGAAAGTGGACATGGTTTGATGCTTCCATTCTGTTCATTTTGTTGTTGTTGCTGCTGTTGTTGTTGTTGTTGTTGTTGCTGCTGTTGTTGTTGTTGTTGTTGTTGTTGCTGTTGTTGTTGTTGTTGTTGTTGTTGTTGTTGTTGTTTTTGTTCTCTTTCTACTGTTTGTCTTTATTGTTTTAAGTAGTATCAGATATAAATATATATATATATATATATGGAGAGAGAGAGAGAGAGAGAGAGAGAGAGAGAGAGAGAGAGAGAGAGAGAGAGAGAGAGAGAGAGAGACAGACAGACAGACAGACAGACAGACAGACAGACAGACAGACAGACAGACAGACAGACAGACAGACAGACAGACAGACAGACAGAGAGAGCACTTATGAAATCCCACACTTGTATGGTTGCATACACAGATATAGACACAGACGGGTGCGTGTGTGCGTGCGTCACACACACACACACACACACACACACACACACACACACACACACACACACACACACACACACACACACACACACACACACACAGATAATAACTAAGTAAGAAATTGATAATAAACAAATTGATAATAATTAGATAAAATAACACACACACACACACACACACACACGCAAGCACGTACGTACGCACGCACGCACACACACACATACACACATTGTTCCTCATCACCTCTCCCTTATACTGACACACTCGACATACAAGAAAAAATAAAATGCGAACACACAGTGTAATACTTGTGCACTTTAAAAAAAAAAGAAAGAAGGGGTGTGTGTGTACACACAAAACCACACGGTCCAACAAATTGACGTAGGCTATACTAATGCACATTTTCAATTATTCTTTGCCAAAAATGGTGGTCAAGGTGTGGAAGAGGGGTTAAAGAAACGTGAACAAGTTCAACATCTTTGCCAAATTTTTATCTCGATAATCCTCGGACCACGACGGACCACCAACTAGTGTGATGGCTCATAATAATATAACACCTGCCTTTTAAGTTTGCTCACACACACAGCTTGTTTAGATGTTACTGTTAATTAGCCGCTGAAACCATGATGTTTTAAGATACAAATCTGTTAAATTTGTTATGAATGAAATAAACATAGGGTGATTTTTAAATGTTGTGGTAACAAAACTCTCAACAAAGCAAGGAATTCCAGTAAAAACTGTAATAAACTGGCCTCAATAATCCCCTCTGAGCTTGACAGTGACTCACTTTGTTGTTGTGGGTGGAGCCGGTGTGACGAGTATCGGGAATTTCCGCATAAAACAAAGCAGTGAAAATCGGGCAGTTCTTAAGAGCATTTACTTTTTGTCTCCCCTCAGTCCCTAAATTGGAAATCACCGCTGGGACGTTAGTTTAATCACAACAACAACAAGAAGAGCATTTTCCTTTTGTTTTCAACGACCAGATTTTGCGAAGACCAAGTTTTTCTTGTTGATAGCTAAAATAAAGAAGTAAAGGTAAAGGTGTCCCATAACCTGTGTGGTCGTAGAGGAGCGAGGCATCAGAGACCTCATCTTCTCTAGGGACCCGCATATTGAGGGCAGCGCCCATCTCTCCCTCGCTGCTTTACTCTAAAGAGGGCAGGTACCCATTTAAAGCTGGGTGAGCTGGGGGACTGTACTGAAGCCAAGGGGCGCAAACGGTCACCCATCCACTTGGTAACCACGCTCAACGCTGCTTAACCTTAGCTTGGGGAAAGCGAGTGCTCGGACCACTGAGCTATCCCGTTCACTTTTGGTATATACAACTAGAATAAGGAGCACACAACAAAGAATACAAAAAAAAAACTCAATGCCTATCACAAGATAGCAGCACATGATTTTTGTTACCGAAAATGTTGCAAGTAGACTGAGAGACAGAGAGAGATTGTATTAAATAAATGCGATTTTCAAAGTGGTATTCGAGAAAATTGAAATATTGTTTTCAAGTAGGTAAGTCCTACGTATGTGTGTGTACGTGCCTGTTTACACACACACACACACACACACACACACACACACACACACACACACACACACACACACACACACACACACACACACACACACACACACACACACACACACACACAAGTCTAAGGAGAGAAACAATGGGAAGAATCTGATCACAGTCATAAAAGAACATGTCTAACCAGCGAAAGCTTTCAGCCTGAAATTGATACGCCCAACGTGTAACACAGTGATCCTTGTGGAATTCAGTCAGCCAAAAAACTGTCTGGGTTAACGAGGAAGGAGGACCACAACATAATATACAAGTGTTCTTCGTATTTTGTTTATTTATTTATTCATTTTATTTATCTATTTATTTATTCATTCTTCTGTATCGAGGATAGTGGAATAAACACTCATGTGCTTTTTTTTTCTTACATCCAGTCCCCGTGTGTATGTAATTTTGTCATTTTTGTCATGTCCTCCTACCGGTACACAATAGCCTACTATTTTTAAAAGCGGAACAGGATTTAACGTGTGCGCAAGATCTTCTGCTGCGTTCGCACACTGGGCCTCTGTTTATAATCTCACCCGAATGACTTTTGGAGAGAGTGGAGTCAGCACTGATGTTAACTCCAGAGGAAAAATCCCCTAGAACGGGAATCGAACCCGGGTCGTCAAATTGCGAGCGCAATGTTCGAACCGCTAGGCTATCCCGTCCCCCTGGGCGTGTTAAAAGGCATCCGTTGTATCCAAACATATTCTGTTGTTTAAACTGGTCCGCGGAGGCTGAGTTTTGTGGAGAGAGGGATTGGGTTTGGGGATTCGTTACAAGATCAGGTGGTAACTCCACGGGGGATTTTTTCCTTCTTGTTTTTACCGGGATCATTTATTGGTCAGACAAACATTTGTTGGCTAGTGGTAAATTGTTAACATGCCATAATGTTATTATCTTGTTTTTTTTATATTAAAAAGTGTTCTCCATAAATGATAGAATAGATGTTGATAGTCGGGAGGGGGAGGAAGGAGAGAGGGAACGGGGGGGACAGCGGGGGAGAGAGAGAGAGAGAGAGAGAGAGAGAGAGAGAGAGAGAGAGAGAGAGAGAGAGAGAGAGAGAGAGAGAGAGAGAGAGAGAGAGAGAGAGAGAGAGAGACAGACAGACAGACAGACAGACAGACAGACAGACAGACAGACAGACAGACAGACAGACAGACAGAGAGACAGAGAGACAGACAGACAGAGAGACAGAGAGACAGAGAGAGACAGAGAGAGACAGAGACAGAGAGAGACAGACAGAGACAGAGAGAGTCAGAGAGACAGAGAAAACTAGTTGTACACACAAATTTCGGTCTAGACACACATTAAACACCCAGTTTGTCTGGCACTAACTCACTCCCACGGAGTCAAGTGTTCTCCTCAATTCCTGACTAACACTGGCAAAGATCTATGCCTAGGGAGTCGTCTCTGGCACCAAGAATATAATTATTCAGACTCAAGGCAGACACTCGTCAGTCCTTGTTCAACCAATAACTCGGAGGAATAGTAATACTGCTTCTGTCACGAAAAACCATCGGAATATCTCTTGGAATGCACATGTCTGTAAATATTATGATTCACATGTTTGCAATTTACATCGTGTGTTTAGTCAACTTCTGAACTAATTTTTGCAACATTTTAAACTACAGATGAAACCTCGTGTATATACCCTAATAGGTAAAGGTGAGGTACAGGTGTCCTATAACCTATGTGGTGGTAGCAGAGCGAGGCGTCAGAGACCTCAGCTTCTCTAGGGGCCAGCATGTTGAGGGCGGCACCCATCTCCTCTCCCTCGCTGCTTTACCGTCCCTGAATCAAAAGAGATAGGTACCCATTTACAGCTGGGTGAACTGGGGGACTGTACTGAAGTCAAGGTGCGCAAATGGTCACCCATCCATTCGGCAACCACGCTCGATGCTGCTTAACTTTAGCTTGGGGAAAGCGAGTGCTCTGACCACTGCGCTATCCCGTCTACTGTATCCTAATGCCTTTGATAAATATACAAAAGTTACAAAAATTTGTGATATGTTAAAAAAGCATCAAAAGTTAGCATATTTGACAGACTGTTTGCTCTTCGCTCAGGGGAATCTCTTTTCCAAAAACGCTGTGTTTTGTTTCTTTGAAAATCACTGATTTTTGTTTAGATGAATCAAGTGACTAAACAATTTGATAGGTAGT
>CM060327.1:62801795-62809295 GCA_030674155.1 Stramonita haemastoma | reverse complement strand
TATATTATTATATATATATATATATATATATATATATATATATATATATATGAATGCAGAGCTGGGGTGTCTGAACACAATACACGTCATTGCTCTGTTTCTTTTCATTCACATTGGAATATTTTCCCTTGTCGTTTCCATTATTTCCTCTCTCTCTCTCTCTCTCTCTCTCTCTCTCTCTCTCTCTCTCTCTCTCTCTCTCTCTCTCTCTCTCTCTCTCTCTCTCTCTCTCTCTCTCTCTCTCTCTCTCTCTCTCTCTCTCTCTCTCTTCTCTCGCTCTCTCTCTCGCTCTCTCTTTCTCTCTCTATCTCTCTCTATATATATCTCTCCATAGATTGTTTTGTTTTGGTTTACTCTGCCCATGCATCATTGTTTTGGGATAGCTCAGGGGTCAGACTTTCCCCCAGTAGAGTTAAACACCATCGAGCGTGGTTACCAATGGGATGGGTGACCGTTTGCGCGCCTTGGCTACAGTACAGTCCTCCCAGTTCACCCAGCTGTGAATGGGTACCTGCCCTCTTTAGGGTCAGGGAATGTAAAGCAGCGAGAGAGAGAGAGGAGATGGGCGCCGCCCTCAACATGCTGGCCCCTAGAGAAGCTAAGGTCTCTGATGCCTCGCTCACCTGAGACCGCCTAGATTATTGAACACCTTTACCTTACCTTTTAGGACACCATGAGGCATCACTTTTTTCTACAATATGAGGGATTGTTTGTTTTAGCTCCCTTGAAAGGTAAATACGTACTTTTAAAGGTGAATCTTTGGGAAAGAATTCAGATGCAAGCCTTTTGATCAAATACCAACTTGAGGTGACCTATAGCAAATCTTAAAAACAACAACAATGACGACAGCAAGAAAGCAGACTTTGTCCTGGGCAAATAATTATTGGAAACGTGATGGGAGCGCTCGCTTTCCCCAAGCTAAGGTTAAGCAGCATTGAGCGTGGTTTACCAAGGGGATGGGTGATCGTTTGTTGCGCGCCTTGGCTTCATTATAGTTCCCCGGTTTACCCATCTGTAAATTTTTACATGCCCTTTTTAAGGTCAGGGAAGATAAAGCAGCGAGGGAGAGGAGATGGGCGCCGCCCTCAACATGCTGGCCCCTAGAGAAGCTGAGATCTCTGACGCTTCTCTCCCCTACGGCCACATAGGTTATGGGACACCTTTACCATTTTTATTATTAATTATTTTACATGCTTTGGTCATTTCTGAAGCAGTGGGCTAATACTGTGGTCAAAAGTAGCCGAGGACGTTTGATTTCCAATCCTGCTGATCTTCTATATTCCTGCCTCAGCAGCCCTGCTGGGTTAGGGGAGGAGAGTTGTTGTTTCTACAAATTCCAGCTCACTTTAAATGTAGACATGCTACAAGATTGGTGTTGTTCATGTGTTTATATGTGTATGAAAGAAATCATCCATATTTAGAATCAACTGATTCACATCAGTAGTTGGCTGATTTTGATACTATAAAATATGACCAGCGAACATTATCCAAGCATGCATAGTGCACACGCGTATGCATGCATGCATGCATTTGTGTATGTGTGTGTGTGTTTGTGTGCGTGCATGTGTGCGCGAGCTTGAGTGCAGCGCACACGCGCGTGTGTGTATGTTTAAAGTACATGTGTGCTATCACGTGTTACAAACACGTCAGATCTAATCGATGTTTCCTTTTTGTCGATTGTACTGTTTGTAAAAGCAGTCAGTGGCAGGGTGTGAAAGTTTTCACCGTAATCAGCACTGGTGAATATTTCATGGGATGTGTCTGCACCACATCACAGAGTTGTTCCACCCCCCACCCCCCTGATAACCATCAGTGTGTCTGGCCTTGCTCTCTGGTCACTGCCGCCTGTGTCTACCTGGGGGACGGGGTAGCCTAGTGGTCAGAACATTGCGCTCGCAATTTGATTTGGGTTCGATTCCCGTTTGAGGGTTTTATTTTCCCCTTGGAGTTAACATCAGTGCTGACTCCACTCTCCCCAAAAGTCTTTAGGATGAGACTGAAAACCTTGGCCCGTGTGTGAACGCACGCAGAAAATCTTGCGCACACGTTAAATCCTGTTCCGCTCTTCTCAAGAGTAGGCCATTGTGTGTCGGTGGGAACAGACGACAAGATTTACAAAATTGCATACACACGGGGAATGGATGTCAAAAAGCACATGAGTGCTTATTCCATTATCCTAGATATAAAAGAATAAAAGAATGAATAAGTAAATAAATAAATAAATAAATAAACACCTATGTCTGTGACAAATGACACAAGGATATGAACAGGGCTGTATTAGACTGCGGAGAGGAAGAATTATCAAATACTTGGAGTTTTTGCTTTGCCTTGGGGTAAAATGCAAATTTGCTGTGGGACAGACAAGAAAAAAACCCAATTAAAAGATTGTACATTTGTTGTTATCTTGAGCAAAAAGCTATATGACAGCGAAAAAAAAAACTAGCAAAAATAGAGAATCGTAAAATATTTTTGTTACCTTGCGAAAAGATGCAACTTTTTGTGTGACAGATAAAAAAAAACCTGCAACAAAAATAAACAAATATAATGTCAAGGACAAAGAAAGTATTTCGTTTATTTTTGCACATTTAAGCAGAACACTTTTGAAAACTGTTTCTGTTCCAACATTGAATCAGATCAGAGAACCAGACAGACACGAGAATTCACAACAGACAGACAGATATACAGATAGACAGACATACCAGGGACAGAGAGACAGATACGATTGATAGATGGACAAACATATGGACAGAAACAAAGATAAATAAATGGACACACACATTATTAACAGACAGACAGACATATAGACAGATGGACAATCATATGGATAGACAGGCTGTACAGACAAACATTTAGACAGAGAGAAAGACAAACATACAGATGGACAAACATACAAACAGACAGACATATAGACAGACAGAAATAGACCAGCCAGTTTCTGTCAAGATGAAAAGACAAGAACACGCAGGTCAGGAATCCAAAACTGCGAGGTCGTGATGATAAAAAAACAGAAACGAAACATCATCATCTTACACAGCTGTTACCGGGGAAAAGGGAAATAGTAACAGACATGGGAGAAAGAAGACCTGGGAATCAATCCTGCAATCTTGGGATGGGATATTTATTTATTTCTTTATTTCTTTATTCTTTTATTTAGTCATTTATTCATTCATTTATATATTTATTCCTTTATATCGAGGATAATGGAATAAGCACTCATGTGCTTTTCTACATCCAGTCCCCGTGTGTATGCAGTTTTGTAAATATTGTCATCTGCTCCCACTGGCATACACTGGCCTACTCTTATGAAAAGCGGAAAAGGATTTAACGTGTGCGCAAGATGTTCTGCGTGCATTCGGTTTATAGTCTCATCCGAAAGACTTTTGGGGGGATTTGAGTCAGCACTGATGTTAAATCCAGGGGAAAAATCTCAATCTTGGGATCGGATATGATGTCTGACGCTCTTCTAAGAAGAATAATCCATTTCGACTCGTCTGTTGATCACAGAGCAGCCACCTTGTCATCATACTCATGGTGAACGCTAAAGCCGAGTTGTTAACACCATTTGAATCCATACCCATGAATCCACGAAGTTGTGGGTTCGAATCTCGGCGACGTCTGGTTAATTAGGGGTGCGTATTTTTACGATCTCTCAAGTGAACTCCTAGTGCAGACCTGCCAGTTCCGTCATTCCCTAGGTGTAGACACATGCGGAAGGTCAAATATGCATTTTAAAGATCCCGTAATTCAAGTCAGCATTTGGTGGGTTAGGAAATACCAGCATACCCGCATACATACCAGAAGTTGGAATTTTTTATTTATTTTTATTTATTTATTTATTTATTCTTTTATTTCGAGGATAATCTTGCACACCGCAATACAGAAAAGGTCACAGTTAGGTTGACTGAACTGCACAACCAAGCAACACAACACACAGAGAGCTGAAAGTATAGAAATTTTTAATGCTATTGCTACTGCTATTTTTTTTGGCAAGCATCACTTTTGTGAGGAAGGAGATGCCGAATGGAGAAAAACCCGAAGCATTTGATTAGCTAAATTCACAGCAAAACCTGGGTGCCAGACATTTCTCTCTGTGCTCTGCTGCTTTCAGGATGCACGCAGAGAGAAGATGATCGATCAGAAGGAGACTTAGTTAGGTCCCAGTCAGCATTTTCTCCTCCATTCTCCTTGAAGCAGGCCGCCTCTGAAGGACAGGGGATGCTGGGTGACTGTGGCATGAATGGAGGATGCTTTCTGTTCGGGGCCGGTTTAAGGTGAATGATTCTGAATGAGATGAGGAATGAGAAAGTAGGAGATGAAGATGAGTGGACGCTATGAGCTTGGGGTGGGGGTGGGGGAGTAAAATGAAATTTATAACAGGAGGAGGAGGAAGTGGAGGAGGTGGAGGAGGAGGAGGAGGACAAAAAGAAGTTTTGAATTTGTACACTTTCGTTTTTCTGAGGAATTCAACTGGGTTGAAAAATTGCGCACGTCGCGCGCACATGTGTGTGTGTGTGTGTGTGTGTGTGTGTGTGTGTGTGTGTGTGTGTGTGTGTGTGTGTGTGTGTGTGTGTGTGTTGTGTGTGTGTGTGGTGTGTGTGTGTGTGTGTGTTTCTGTGTGTTTTTGTGTGTTTCTGTGTCTGTGTCTGTGTCTGTATGTCTGTATGTGTACACAGAGAGAAGTTTCAAGGGCAGGGTAAGTTTCACATCAGTGCTCTGTAGAGATTGAAAACTGATTTCGTGTGTCGTTCCTTTTTGCAGAATAGCATTTTTTTTTCGAAACAAATTCCAGTTTTCAGGGCGATTGGTTTTTCTTTTCTTGAAAGAAATCTAAGTTTTATAACAGGTCAAGTGAAGTCAAATTCCTGTATTTCTTTTCTTTTCCTTTTATTCCTTTTATTTCTAGGACAATGAAAAAGCACTCGATTGTTTTTTTTAACATCCAGTTCAGTGCAGACAATTACGGTTACATTAATGGCAGGAAAAAAAATGGTTGCATACACACAAAAATCTCGCCATCATTAAACCTCGCTGCTCAAGGCTACGAACAAAACATTAAATAAAAATCTACACACTTGGCTAGTTTCACTACAAGCAGCATGGATAGTAACCTACAAGTATAAAACGCGAAACCTGCTTTTTCAAAAACTGCCGTTGAGCACACACACATGAATTGTCGATGTCTAATATCCCGTTTACGTGAACAGACGTAAAATTGAAGACCAACACATATATGAATTGGAAAAAAGAACAGCACAAAGCATTGGATTAACTGAATCCGTCACAAAACTGGGGCATCAGATATCCACTGCCCCCCCTCCCCTCCTACCCACCCTCTTGTGCTTGCTTTTATGAAACAGAAAGGAAAAGATCGATCAGAAAAAATGTTCCCAGGCTGTAGAGGATGTTCTCCTTGGTTCCATTGAGGTATGGGAAAAGGGAGGGGGATGGGGGTTGGGGGGTGGGGGAGGATGGGGGTGGGGATGGGAGATGGAGTGGTGGATGGGGTGGGGGTTTGGGTGAGGGGTGGGAGTCCTTGAGCATATGTTGAATGGCTGCACTTTACTGTGTTTCATTATTTCATCGTGAAAGATGAGGGTGGGGGTGCGGGAGGGGGGGGGTGAGGTGGGAGACTGGACGAATGGGAGGGGAGTAGTGAGTGTGTGGGTAAACAGGGTGGAGGACAAGAGAGGGAAAGAGGAAGAAGAAGAGAAAGAGGAGGAGGAGGAAGAGGAGCAGACGACGACGACGACTATGACTACGACTAGGAAGAAGAAGGAGAATGCAAAGAAGAACACAAAGACAATTGGAAAAAAAAATGAAGAAGCAGAATTGGAAGAAGAATTGAAAAAGAAGAATTTGAAGAAGAAGTAGAATCTGAAGAAGTAGAAGAATGCAAATAATGCGAAGAAGAAGAATGCAAAGAAGAGTGTAAAGAAGAAGAAGAAGAATTGCGACAAAGAAAAAGAAGAAAGAAAGAAACAAAGAAAGAAAAAGAGGAAGAAAAAAAAAGAAAAAAAGAAAGAAAACGAAGAAAAAACCCACACAAAAACAACCCCCCAGACAAAGCTCAAGCAGAAAAGAGTGTAAATCCATCCATCCCTCCTCACGCACATCCCTGTCTGGGCCTCACCCCGCCATCAGACAAAGCATCCTCATCAATCCCTGACTGGCCCCAGCCAACAGTCAGGCGTCCTGGCACCCCCATCACCACCAACACCCCTGGTGAAATGTCTGCAGCCCAGAGTTTCTTCGTCCTTACAGGAGAAAAATGCATGAGCTACAAGCTCCGAGAGAAAGAGGTGTGTTTAAAAATGCGATAGGTCTGTTCTAGAGGATGGAATTAATTTTTATAATGGAATGTCTCTGCGTCAAACACGTATGACGATGTTTTATTCTTTGGGCACTGTCTTCAACCTTTGTCAGGTTATAGTTTATGTAAGGTTGTAACATGAAAATCTGGGAAAGTTTTGCTGTCTGTGTCAAAGTTATCAGATTTGCTGGCATAAAAAAAACCAACAAAACTTTTATCTTTTACAAATTCATCTTGTATCTTGAAAATGGCTGTAATTTTTTTTTTTTTTTTTAGAAAAACATTTTGTACATTTGTTGTTAATAATCATTTGAGGTATGATTGTTGTTTCTATGCGGAACGCCTGGTTTGTAGTTCCTGTCGGTTCTACTAATAATTCTGCGTAAATCGCTGTCAGTTTGCTCTCCTGTTGAAATTTGTGTCAGTTACCTCTACGCCTCAAAGGAATTAAATTTTGAGTCTTGATTTTTCGACAGAATCAATGGGTTTCCCACTGGTGAAAGTACATTTTCTGTGTTTCGCGAAAGAAGAGAGACGTTTGCATAGATTTTCGTTTCTTTTCCCTTATCTCATAAAATACCTTGTCTAGCCTATCAGGCTAGTTGTGAATCTTCGATACAAAGAAAAGACAATGAAAAAAAATCAAAGCAAACTGATATGCATTTTTAGAAGGCTGTTCAGAGACAGTTGGACAAATAGAAGAACAAATAAAAAGAATACCACATGAATTGGGAACAACGAGTAAACGTCTAATATTAATAAATTAAAGGCAACTAACATATACACTTCACGCGCTGCAAAACTAAGATAGGGTCCTCTTGAAGCCTGTCTTTCAAGGCAAGAACGGGAGAAACTGACAGCTGTGATGATGAAAGTTGTTAGCTGAAAGTGGGGGAAACTTTTATAAAATAAGAATAAAAATAAACCGGCAGCTGTGATGATGCAGATCGCTGTGATTGGAGCTTATCACGGATGATGACAACCTCAACGGACATTTCAAGACACGCCATTTTATCCAGGCCTTGAGACTTTAAGGTGGCGGGGCAGCTCAGTGGTCTCAGCACTCGCTTTCCCCAAACTAAGGTTTAAACAGCAACAAGTGTGGTCACCAAGTGGGCGTTGCAGTTGTGCGCCTTGGCTTCAGCACAGTCTCCAAAAATTTTCAGCTGTAAATGGGTACTGCCCTCTTT
>CM060327.1:62786499-62791857 GCA_030674155.1 Stramonita haemastoma | reverse complement strand
CAAAAATAAGTGAAAAAAAAGCTAAGCACAAACACTGACTGACAAATGAGCATTGGCACAGGCAAAAGAAGCTGAAAGCAATGGCTCTCACCCAGATTTCTCCCAAAGTGATAAATCCCCACTATTGATTACAGCTTTACATTCTTCGGGCACATTCAAACCACAGAACACACTATGCAAAAAGTAGACTTGCACACAGCAGAAATCTCCCATCATCTTCTTGTCATCTGCATTGCTTTTTTTTTCTTTTCTTGAGTTATTCTGAATATCTTGTCAGTACAGCACAATGGTGTTTAGGCAAGGGGGAAAGAAGAGAAAAGAAGAAAATCGCCCCCCACTATCTTATGACAACAACGACATTGGCATTGGTCTTCAAGCAGGAGTGTCTTACCATGAACAAAAGCATGAATCCAAATTTGTGTGAGTAGGACGACATTAGCTAAGCTGAGGTGAATGAGATTTTCTCATCTTGGCCACGAAGACAGGAGAAAAGACAGAAGCGCAAATGGGGACAGACGAAATAGGCATCCACACTGGCAACGCAGCTGAAAAATGGCCTCCACCCAGATTTCTCCCAAAGTGACAAATCCCTACCATTGATTACCGTGTCACAAACTTCCCACACATTCAAATAACAGAACGAATTTTGCATAAAGTACGCTTGTACACAGCTCAATTTTTCCATCGCCATCTTGTCATCTGCACTGCTTCTGTTTTTCCCTTTTTTCGCCACTCATAGTGACTGTCCCTGAGTTCAGCAACGTGTAATGAATTTTAGGCCAGAAAAAGGCAGAAAGAAAGACAGAAAGAAAGAAAGAAAGAAGAAAGAAAGAAAGACAGAAAGAAAGAAGAAAGAAAGAAAGAAGAAAGAAAGAAAGACAGAAAGAAAGAAAGACAGAAAGAAAAAGAAAGAAAGAAAGAAAGAAAGAAAGAAAGAAAGAAGAAAGAAAGAAAGAAGAAAGACAGACAGAAGAAAGAAAGACAGAAAGAAAGAAAGAAAGAAAGAAAGAAAGAAAGAAAGAAAGACAGAAAGAAAGAAAGACAGAAAGAAAGAAAGAAAGAAAAAAGAAAGAAAGAAAGAAAGAAAGAAAGAGGAAAATCACTCCTTCTGACTTATGACTACAGCCACAATTGCATTGGTCATGAAGTAGAAGTGTTTTGCTGTGAACAGTACATTCATCCAACTTTGTGTAGATAAGACGAACTACTTAAACTGAACTGAATAAGATTTTCTCAACTTGGCTAAGAAGAAAAAAGATAAGAAAGAAGCACATATGTCCACTGAAAAAATAGGCATTGACACTGGCAAAGGAGCTGAAAGCATTGGCTGAAACCCAGATTGTTGCCCAAGTGAGAAATCCCCACTATCCATTACACGTTCACCAACTTCCCGCACACTGAAATCACACAACAATTTCTGTAACAGCAGGCTTGCCCACAGCACCATTCTCCCATCACCATCTTGTCATCCACCTTGCTTCTCCCCCCCCCCCCCCCTCTACCCCCTGTTTTCTCCATTCATATCACCAGTGTCGTGAGTACAGCAGGACGAAGAGAAAACACACGCCATCTGTTTCATGACTCCACAGAAATCTGATTTAGCCCAGCCAGAGAGCAGAAGAAAGAAAATCAATACAGATGTCCCCGCCATCAAATCCTCAACTATCTATCTTTTCTGCCCCCCCCCCCCCCCCTCTCCTCTCTCTCTCTCTCTCTCTCTCTCTCCTCTCTCTCTCTCTCTCTCTCTCTCTCTCTCTCTCTCTCTTCTCTCTCTCCTAATCATATTCCTTCCCAATTTTCCCACCCCCTTATCCCTCTCTGCAAATAAAGATTGTCAGGACTGGAGTGCAAATCCTTCATAGTTAAGGTCCTTGTGGGAAGTCCTTACTGACGGAGAAAGGAAAACACTCTCCCCCCCTCTTTTCTCCTCAGGGCGAGAAGAAGCTGAAGAAAAGAGGATTCCTTTTTTGTTCCTTAGCAAGAGCTCCGGGATTCACCAATGGCGGGTGATACGTGGGATTATACGTGTGCGACCGTTTGCCTTCCACCAATCCGATTTCAGGGATGGTGCCTAAATAATTATGACACCAGGTCGTGCGCGGGTTTTGTACATTTCTTTATCCATTCCCACTGGCATAAAGGGACAAAAGAACTGTTATGTTTGTTTGTTTGTTTGCTTGCTTGCTTTGTGTGTTTGTGGGGGGTGGGGGTGGGGGGATGGGGCACCGTTTACAGCTGAATGTACTATGGAGTCCAAGGGAAGACTAAAACGTCACATAAGGCCATCATCCAATTCACATAGGTATCTTCAAAGCAATATTCTGACATTCTCTGATCAATACTGCAGGTTTCAGAAACACTCAAGACTGGTTGACTTTAACATATATACGGGAAGTTACTGGAGAATGAAAACATTGAATTGAATTCAGTTGACTATCACTTTCAGTCTCGTTTAGACCTCTCTAAGTAAAGTTTGGGTTGCTCTTTGGGGAAAACGAGTCACGTTCACACAAGAGCAGGGCCACTCATAATTATATACATGTATATATATAATATATATATATATATATATATATATATATATATATATATATATATATATATATATATATATATTCCTGTCTGTTTGATATCAAACCAGACTAGGCCTCTATTTGTCCGTATCGAGTGGTCTGTTTTGATTTTCTATAACTATAACTTCACTGTTTTGGGCCGCCTATTTGTTTTATCCCATACATAAACGATAAATTGTGCAGACGGAGTGAGCGAGCAAGCGATAGACAGAAAGAAAGACAGAGAGACAGACACAAAGAAAGACAGAAAGACAGACTAAACTTTGAGAAACACACACACACACACACACACACACACACACACCACACACACACACACACACAACACACGTGCGCGCGCGCATACACACACAGAGGATCTAATGTGAAAACAAAACATGGAATAGATTCAATTTCTAAAACGTCATTTCATTCTAACAATCAAGCCTTGACGAATGGGAGAACTGGTGTGTACTTTATTCTGTCAGCCCGATTTGCCTGTCGCCATCTTGTCAGGGAAATAAGTCTGATGACAGCGACCATACCAATACAAGTGAGCTCCCCTTGTGCATCAGCCGCCATTGAAGCGACAGACAAATCAGGTTACAGGAGCAGACGCTTTTTTTCCTGCAGAAAAGGAGATTTGGGCTGAAGAGAAGAAGAAATCTGGAGAAGAAGAATAAACAAAGAAGAAACGCGAAGAACGCGAAGAAAACGCGAAGAAGAACGCGAAGAAGAACGCGAAGAAGAAGCGAAGAACCGAAGAAGAAGGAAGAAGAAGAAGAAGAAGAAGAAGAAGAAGAAGAATAAACAAGTCAAACAAGAAAGAAGAAACCGCATGAAAACTTTTCCCTCGCCACCCCCCCCCCCCCCCCCCCGCCACCCCCAAACAAAAAAAAAAGCAACTTTATTTCAAGAATAAAGAACAATTAATAGTGTTATTCTGTTCTGTTTCTCCCGCCCTCAGTGAGTCTACAGCACTTACAGTAGAAAACGTGTAACACAGATATCAGATGGTGTGTGTGTGTTGTTATTCATTTATTTATTCATGAACTATTTATCATTTATTCTTTAATCGAGGATAATGAATAACGCTCATGTGCTTTTTTACATCCATCCCCGTGTGTATGCAGTTTTTAATGTCATTGTTTCCCACCGGGACACAATGGCTACTCTTAGAAAGCGGCACTAGGTTTTTAACGTGTGTGCCAAGATTTCTGCGTCGTTCGCACACGGACCTCGTTAATAGTCTTACCGAAGACTTTGGGGAGAGAGGAGTCAGCACTGATGTTAACTCAGGAGAGAAATCTTCCTCGACGGGAATCGAACACGGGTCGTCAATTGCAGCGCAATGTTCTGACACTAGGGTACCGTCCCTATCCGTGTGTGTTGTGGGGTTTTGTCGGGTGGTGTGGTGCATGTGTGTAGTTGTTGTGTGTGTTATCCGTCTGCGCCTCTGTCGTGTGTGTGCGCGCGCATGTGTGTGGTGTGTGTCGCGTGCACGGCGAGTGTGTGTGTTAAAGCTGATTCGACGTTAAACAATTTTTGGTTTTTTTTTACTTCCTTCCTACCATAATTATACCCCCTCCTTCTCTCCTTCTCCAGCCCTGATGACCTGCTGAGTGAAAGAATACATCAGGTCATCAGGACAAGAAAGACAGGCAGAAACAAAGAACGATTTTTTTCTGTCTCTTCTGTCTTTTTACTTCCCTTCTCTCTACCTCTATCTTCCCTCCTCCTCTCTCTCTCCCTTCTCTCAGTCTCTATCTTTAACTTTCTATCATAAATCTATCTATCATCTATCTATCTATCTAACTATCATAACCATATCTATCTAAAATCTAAATCATGGCGATCTATCATCTATCTATCTATCTGATCTATCTATCTCTTCTACTTCTACTATCTCTGTCTATCTATCTAGTATCATCTCTATCTATCTAATCTATCTATCTATCTATCTATCTATTTTATCTTATGCTCTCTTCTTCTCTGTCTATGTCTACTTTGACTCTTCTTCTGTCTTCTCTCTGTCTCTCTTTCTCTAGTCTACCTATGTTCACCTATTTCTTCTATCTAAATTCTGTTCTTCTTCTTCTCTATCTTCTCTTCTATCTTCTCTCTTCTTCTATCTCTTCTATCTCTCCTGCTCTCTGCTCTGTCTGTCTTCTGTCTCTCTCTCTGTCTTCTGTCTCTGTCTCTCTTCTTCTCTGTCTCTCTGTCTCTTCTCTCTCTGTCTCTCTGTCTCTGTCTCTGCTCTGTCTCTGTCTCTCTCTTTCTGTCTCTCTGTCTCTGTCCTCTGTCTCTGTCTCTCTGTCTCTGTCTCTCTGTCTCTGTCTCTCTCGTCTCTGTCTCTGTTGTCTTTTCTCTGTCTCTCTGTCTCTCTGTCTCTGTCTCTGCTGTCTCTGCTCTCTGTCTGTCTCTGTCTCTGTCTCTGTCTTCTGTCTCTGTCTCTCTCTCTCTCTCTCTCTCTCTCTCTCTCTCTCTCTCTCTCTCTCTCTCTCTCTCTCTGTAAACTCGTTGTTCTTCCCTTCCTTCATTATACCTTGCTTCATCACAAAGACCAGACTATAAACGTAGACAGAGGTGATGACAGTGTAGACACTGATGCTGCTACTAGAGAGCTGGTAGCCTCTGTGTGTGCCAGCTAGCGGGGATCATCAGACGTTCTCTTAAGGTGTAGAGCCGTTTAGCAACCTCTCATTTATTTTATTGTATCTTATCTTATACCTCTTTATGTTACAGCAGATTTCTCTACGTGAAATTAGGGTTGAGCACGTCGCCACAAAAGCAGCGCCATCCATTT
>CM060327.1:62768999-62773999 GCA_030674155.1 Stramonita haemastoma | reverse complement strand
CACACACACACACACACACAGAGTTACTTGATAAATCAAATTAAAAAAAAAATGACTGAGAGCGGAACAGCCGAGTGGTTACGGTGTTGTGCTGGCAGTTTAACACACTAGGATCAAGCCCAGGTGTAATTCACCCCAGTGCACCTGTTCAAGGGGATTTTCCCCCTGGAGTTAATTCGCTGCTATCATAATTTGCTCAGGCACAAGTTAAGCTGCGTCGAGCGTGGTTACCAGTTGGATGGGTGACCGTTTGTGCGCCTTAGATTCAGTACAGTCCCCCAGTTCACCCAGCTGTCAATGGGTACCTGCCCTCTTTAGGGTCAGGGAAGGTAAAGCAGCCACGGTGAGGAGATGGGCGCCGCCCTCAATATGCTGGCCCCTAGAGAAGCTGAGGTCTCTGATGCCTCGATCCCTTACGACCACATAGGTTATGGGACACCTTTACCTATCACCTTTTTACATACTGGACGAAGCAGAGGCCGCGTTGAATCATGACGAACAGCGATCGTCAACTGAGCATTGCTGGTGGCGGTTTCTATGACGAAGACTGTTCGTCAACAGCGCAGTAAAGAGGTTATTAATGAAACTAAATTAATTTAATAAACATCAGTACTGACTTCTCTCCAATAAAAGTCTTTCCGATAAAACTAAAAACCGAAGCCCTATGTGCGAAGGCATACAAAACATCTCATGCACATATGAAACACGATTCTGCCTTTTGGAAGAGTAGGCCATTTGTGCAAGTAAGAATGGAGATAAACAAAAACAAAAGACCCCCCCAAAAAAACCGAAAATGCATGCAGACTGGTGTTGTGCTTTGACGTTATCCCCACAGTCGGAATGTGGCTACCTGTATGGCGGGCAAAGAACAGTGGCGTGCACAAAAATCTCACTAATGGTAAACTTTATTCTTTTTTATTTTTTTTATTTTTGAGAATAATGGAATAAGCCCTTACGTGCTTTTTTACATCCAGTTCCTGTGTGTATACAATTTTGCAAATTTTGTCATCCGTTCCCAGAGATACACAATGACCTACTCTTCCGAAAAGCGGAATGGGTTTAAATGTGTGTGCAAGATGTTCTGCGTGCGTTCTCACACGAGAATTCGTTTTATAGTCTCATCAAAAGGACATTTTTGGGGAAGTAGAGTCGGCACTGGTGTTAACTCCGGAGGAAAAATCCTCTTGAAAGAGATTCGAACCTGGGTCAGCAGATGACGAGCTCAATGCGTTTCACTGTGGAGCTTTAGCCAAAGAATGCCCCCCTCCCCCCCTGCACCCCAACCCCGACATTCCCAACCCTAAGATCAGAATCTTCATCTATCATCAAGACTGACCAAGATATACCAGCAGGTAATGCGTGAATGGGTTTTGTCCCGCCAAGGCAAACATTTGTACACAAGTAGAACCCCGAAAGATTCCACCAGTTTGCAGTCTCAAACAAACACAAAGCGCAGAATGAAGATAATGAAAGTGTGCTTTTTGTGAGGTGCACTGGGTACACTAAAACATCACTTCGGGGAATATTTTCTTTCTCGGTGTTTGATTGGTTTGTATAAAGGTAAAGGTAGAGGTGTCCCATAACCTGTGTGGTCGTAGGGGAGCGAGGCGTCAGAGACCTCAGCTTCTCTAGGGGCCAGCATGTTGAGGGCGGCGCCCATCTCCTCTCCCTCGCTGCTTTACCTTCCCTGACCCTAAAGAGGGCAGGTACCCATTTACAGCTGGGTAAACTGGGGGAACTGTACTGAAGCCAAGGCGCGCAAACGGTCTCCATCCAGCTGTTAACCACGCGCGACACTGCTTAACTTGGCTGGGGAAAAGCGAGCGCTCTGACCACTGAGCTATCCCGTCCCCACGTTTTGTATAATTATAATTGCCGGTTTGTATAATTATTATATTTTGCTGTTGTTTGGTTTGATGTTTTTGCTGGTTTACTTTGTTCTTTTTTAAAAAAAAAATCGTCGTGAATCAGTGTCACTATCATCATCTGATTAAAGTAACCTTTTTTTTTGCTTTAACATTTACGTGTGTTTTTAGGTGTTGACACGGGTGAGGTGTATGCTCGTGCACATAAATATTGCATTTAAACATGAGCTGGAGAATAATGTTACACACCTACCTCCGCCACCAACCCACAGACACACATATACACACTGTAACAGCAAACACATATATCATGAAATATACATAACACATACACACATAACAATACATATACATACATACATACATACAACAACATACATACACACTACACACACACACACACACACACACACACACACACACACACACACACACACACACACACTACACACACACACACAAGCCACAAATTCTATATCAATATTTTGTTAAATGCAGACTCTCCCCCACCCCACACACCCTTCCCACAACCCCCTCCCACCCCATCAGAGATCAAATATACACTGAACATCAATGGATAAAGTACACGGCAGCACTAGTTCTTGCATCCCTGACGCCACAATAAACATTTGCACACGCATAATATATTCCGACGTTTCCCACATTAGCGCTTAAAACCAACATAAACAATGAAAAACTGGAAGTGCTGGAAGGTGCACGGTACACTGAAGCCTGCTATCACTTGGGAGTATCGCTTTCTAAATGGTTTTTGTGTATACATTTTTTTTTTTTATTATGAGGTTTGCTCTGTTTTTTGTTTTTATTTTGCCTACTGATTCATTTGTTTTTCTTTTTTGTGTTTTGGGGCTCATTATTTGTTGTTGTTGTTTTTTCTCTCATTTGCTTTTCTGATTCATCGTTATTTTTTGCATTTTTTTGTTTGTTGTGTATATATTACATCATTAATTCAGTTAGTACTTCTTTTTATCTATCATCTATCTATCTATCTATCTATTCTATCTATCTATCTATTATCTATTATCTATTATCATTCATTTCTATCTATCTATCTATCTATCTTATCTATCTATCATCTATCTATTTCTATCTATCTATCTATCTATCTATCTTCTATCTATCTATCTATTTCTATCTAATCTATCTATCTATCTATCTATCCATCTATTCTATTATCTATCTATCTATCTATTATCTTCTATCATATCTATCTATCTTATCTATCTTCTATCTTCTATCTATCTATCTATCTATCTATTTCTATCTATCTATCTCTCTCTCTCTCTCTCTCTATCTATCTATATCTATCTATCTATCTATCTATCTATCTATCTATCTATCTTCTATCTATCTATCTATCTATCTATCTATCTATCTATCTATCTATTCTCTCTATCTTCTATCTCTCTATCTATCTCTCTATCTCTCTGTCTGTCTCTCTGTCTGTCTGTCTGTCCGTCTGTCTTTCTTGCTTGTTTTCTCTTTGTCTGTGTATCTGTCTCTCTCTGTCTGTCTTTCTTTCTTTCCTTCTGTCTTTCCTTCTGTCTGCCTGTTTGTCTTTTTTTCACTTTTTCTCTTATTTCTGCAGTTCTCTAGGGCCGGAGGCACTGGTCTGTCTCTGACTGTAACCCGATTTGTCTCCCCTCTTCACTTGCAGCTACAGCACAAGGGGAGGTCACTTGTCAGGCATGGTCAGCTTCATCAGACTTATTTCCCCTGACAAGATGGCGCTGGAGGAATTTGTCAGCTCTCATATGGGCAGAACTTGACGTTATCTTTTTTTTCTTTCTTTTTTTTTTTCTTTGTTGTTGTTGTTGGTTGTTACTGGGGGTATTTTGGTTTTACGTAGTGCTTGGTTGATTAATTGAGTTCTTGTTTAGCTTCTTTTAATAAATCTTTTCTTGTTTTGACAGTCTTTCTGTCTGTCTGTATACCATTTCTTTCTTTCTGTTTCTTCTTGTCTGTCTGTCTGTCTGTCTGTTAGGAGTAATGCACAATTTCTTTTGCAAGTGCTGCGTTGTGGGCAAGTTGTTGAATCTAGCGGAGTCTACTCTCCAGTTATTTTTTAAAAAAATATTTTCTTTTATTTCGAGAATAATAGATTAAGCTCTCATGTGGTTTTTTTTTACATTCAGTCCCCTTGTGTATGCAGTTTTGTAAATTTGTCATCCGCTCCCACCGGCAACAATGGCCTATACTCTTCCGAAAAGCGGAACGGTTTTAACGTATACGCAAGATGTTCTGCGTGCCTTCGCACAAGGGACCTCGGTTTATAGTCCCATCCAAAGGACTTTTTTTCTGGGCGGAGGGAGTGCATGCTAGGTATGCTGGTGTAATTCCATCCGTCAGTGCTAGCTGATCTCACTCTGACTTTTCTGCCTTGTTTTGTGTGGTGAAGGTCAGCAATTTTAAGATGTGATTTCTAAGAAAAAGGAAACAAAAACAATCTATCACTCTCGTTAGCCATGCTGCTAAAAGAGGAAGACAAAAAAACCGACTAGCAAAAGAAAACAGTTGTCGATTTGTGTATTTAATTGTTGCATGAGTTCTAGTCCGTGCATATAATTATGTTTGTCACACATGTATGATGAATAACGTGCTGTATGGTTGTTGGTTGTATTGTGGTGGTGGGGGTGTGTGTGTGTGTGTGTGTGGTGTGTGTGTGTGTGTGTGTGTGTGTGTGTGTGTGTGTGGTGTGTGTGTGTATGTGTGTGTGTGTGTGTGTGTGGCGGCGATGTGTTGTGCTGTATGTATGTGTGTATGTATGTATGTATGTATGATGTATGTAGATGTATGTATGTATGTATGTATAGTATGTATATGTAATGTATGTATGTATGTAGTATGTATGTATGTATGTATGTATGTATGTATGTATGTATGTATGTATGCATGTATGCATGCATGCATGATGATGCATGATGCATGATGCATGTGTGCATGTGTGCATGTGTGCATGTGTGTGTGTATGTGTGTGCATGCGCCTCTGTGCAATGAGAGCAGAGTGAAAGGAAAGGAAACAATGTCACTGTGTCATTACAAAAGAGAGCAGCAAAGAACAGAAACAAGCACCTGACTGTCCCGGTAACTGAGGGTCAACACATTCTAAGTCTTTTC
>CM060327.1:62756499-62763999 GCA_030674155.1 Stramonita haemastoma | reverse complement strand
GTGAACATTAAAATTCTAGCAGGGAAACGAAAAAAAGTATATCACAAAATTCGGAGTTCTTGTGATACTTACTGACACGACCAGAACTGCAGTCTATCTATCTATCTATCTATCTATCTATCTACTATCTATCCTATCTATCTATCTATCTATCTATCTATCTATCTATCTACTATCTATCTATCTATCTATCTATCTATCTATCTATCATCTATCTGTCTGTCTGTCTGTCTGTCTGTCTGTCTATCTATCTGTCTGTCTGTCTGTCTGTCTGTCTGTCTGTCTGTCCATGGAATGGAGGGAACTGATTGTCAAGTCTTCAGGGGTGCCTCCACGGTCGCCAGACTAAGGGATAGTAGATAGATAGATAGATAGATAGAGATAGATAGATAGATAGATAGATAGATAGATAGATAGATAGATAGATGATAGAATAGATAGATAAGATAGATAGATAGATAGATAATAGATAGATAGAGTAGATAGATTACTTAACTTCTGAACTGCTCTTTGGGCCTTGCAGTTATAGTGTTTTGCTACAGACAGCGGGAAAGAAAAAAAAAACAGAGAAAAAAACTTGCCTTTCTTTCCTCATTTGAATTGTGGATAAAGAAACACACACAGACACACACACATACATACTCAGTCACACACACAACACACACACAAACACGCACGCACGCACTCACCACGCACGCACGCACGTACGTCACGCACGCACACATACGTCCGTGTGCATTCCCATGTTCTATTTCTGTCCGTCATCTGGTCTGTCCTGTCTGTTGTCTGTCTGTCTGTCTGTCTGTCTGTCTGTCTGTCTGTCTGTCTGTCTGTCTGTCTGTCTGTCTGTCTGTCTGTCTGTCTTCTCTCTCTCTCTCTCTCTCTCTCTCTCCTCTCTCTCTCTCTCTCTCTCTCCCCCATCTCTCTCTCTCTCTCATCTCCCTACAATAAAATACCTCCGCCATGGAACAACACTCGGTACAAGTTTAATCCGCCAACATCTATCCTTATTGTAACTTTTAAATTGTAATCTGCTCCACTACATCCACACCCACCCAATCACCCACCCAGTCTTCTTCTACTTCTACTACTACTTCAGAAACTTCCCTCTCTTCCTTCTCTCCTTCTACCCCCACCCTTATCCCCATCCTCTATTTTCCAGCTGCTCTGGAATTGAGCATTCCAAGAGGAAAGTTGCGTGCTCCTTGATTGAATCAGGCCCAGTCTTCAGAGGGCTGGAACCGCTCTGTGTTCGTTTCAGGGTTGGGCTTTAAAGGATGGGGGACTGACTGTCTGTCTTGTAAAGTAATCACAAGGTGACTACTTCTTTTGGCTGGTACTTTTTTTTTTTTTTTGCTTTTCGTTGTTGCTTTGTTGTTGTTGTTGTTGTGGTGGTGGTGGTTTCTTGTTCTTGTTTTTGTTGTTGTTGTTGTTGTTGTTCTTCTTCTTCTTCTTCTTCTTCTTCTTCTTCTTCTTCTTCTTCTTCTTCTTCTTCTTCTTCTTCTTCTTCTTCTTCTTCTTCTTCTTCTCTCTTCTTCTTCTTCTTCTTCTTCTTCTTCTTCTTCTTCTTCTTCTTCTTCTTCTTCTTCTTCTTCTTTTTTTGGCATTCTTCTTTCCATTCTTCTTCTTTGCATTCTTCTTCTTCCTTGAATTCTTCTTTTTCTTTGAATTCTTTTTCTGTTATTTATCTTGAGCTTGTTCTTATTTTGACTGTTGTTGTTGTTGGCATTATTAGGCCATATTCTCCTTCTCTTTCGTTATTATTGTCGTTATAGCTTATGTTTTAATCACCGTCATTATCTGCCGTCTGTCTTTTTTCTTTGTTCTATCATATCTTATCATTGTACCTATTTAGATTATTTTATTCTTGTTAATGTTTATTTGCTTAAAAAAATCACTTTGTTGTAATAAAGTTGAAACGAGAAATTCAAGAAAAAACTCAGCTTTTTCCTTTCTGGGAAATTATTTTTTTTGCTGTTTTCTTTCTTAATTTTTTTTGCTTACCTGTATGCTGAATATGCTTCGTGTGGTTCCAATACACAATAAATCTCTTCATTAAATGTGTTCTTTCGGGAACAGTTTGAGATGCCAGGCCAGTACATAGCCAAAAATCACCAACAAAACAAAAATATAGTGAACAGACGACATACAGAGGTAAAGGTGAGGTAAAGGTGTCCCATAACCTGTGTGGTCGTAGGGGAGCGAGGCATCAGAGACCTCAGCTTCTCTAGGGGCCAGCATATTGAGGGTGGCGCCCATCTCCTCTCCCTCGCTGCTTTACCTTCCCTGACCCTAAAGAGGGCAGGTAGCCATTTACAGCTGGGTGAACGGGGGGAATGTACTGAAGCCAAGGCGCGGAAATGGTCACCCAGAATACAGACATACAGAATAAACCTAAAAATCATTTTCAGACTTTGACACTCGTACTCAAATACAGTGTATGATGTGATTTGGTGAAGAGCTCTTCAGTGCAGTGCCGCCATGATTCCCAAAGCAGTTAGGTTACACTCCAGTACTAGCTGGCGGGTCATGTAGTATCTCCTACAGATTGCGGGTCATGTAGTATCTCCTACAGATTGCGGTCATGTAGTATCTCCTACAGATTGCGGGTCATGTAGTATCTCCTACAGATTGCGGGTCATGTAGTATCTCCTACAGATTGCGGGTCATGTAGTATCTCCTACAGATTGCGGTCATGTAGTATCTCCTACAGATTGCGGTCATGTAGTATCTCCTACAGATTGCGGGTCATGTAGTATCTCCTACAGATTGCGGGTCATGTAGTATCTCCTACAGATTGCGGGTCATGTAGTATCTCCTACAGATTGCGGGTCATGTAGTATCTCCTACAGATTGCGGGTCATGTAGTATCTCCTACAGATTGCGGTCATGTAGTATCTCCTACAGATTGCGGGTCATGTAGTATCTCCTACAGATTGCGGGTCATGTAGTATCTCCTACAGATTGCGGGTCATGTAGTATCTCCTACAGATTGCGGGTCGAAAAAAAGAATATCACAGATTTTGTAAAGTATATTAGAAAAAATACACTGTGCACTTGTTTCGGGGATTGAGGACATAGAGCAATACCAGATAATAACGAGAAAGTTGAAAGCAATCATCAAATGAGGGTTGATTATGTTCCTACACCCTTGACCCGGCGCATGCATACTGCGGCTAGGAAGCTAGCAGACGGCAAAGGGGTGAGAGATGTAGTGTTTGCTGGAAAAAAAAATTCAAAATTACCAAATTTGTACAAAATCAGCCATGAGTGTTGAGTGAGGGGCTGGTCGTTCTGAAAAAGTGGCTTTGATTTCTGTGGATGCCTCAGTACGTGCAGTGCGGACGCAAGAGTGATATATGAAAACAGAAGGAAAAGCGGTCACAATCAATACTTCTGTGTCGCCTGAAGGGAGAAAAGAAAGAAGTGGAATACACTTGCTAGGATTTATCTGCCTTTACATTTTTTTTTCGAAAGATCAAAACTTATTTCTTTTGTTTATTATTTTTAAAATGTTTCTCAGCTTCATCTTTTTTCCAGACTAAATTTCATTTAGCCTGTTAGTGTCTGCTTGTCGTTTTGTTTGGATTGTTTTGTTTTAAAGTTTCTGATCTAACATTTTCTTAAACTTGTTATTATTGTTGACGTCATTGGGCAAAGTGAAAGTTTTAAAGTAATATTTGTTTTATATAAAGAAAGCAAAAAAAACTATTTTGATAGCAGAAAACTAAACCACAGCAAGAAAATAAATTACAAAACATAGAGCTAGAAGTATTCATTACGCAGACACATCCCACATAAAGAAGCTGTAATTAGCAAACATGAGCACTTGACGTTAGATAAGCGAGCTGTCACACAGCTTGAATGATACGAAAAAGAGGTAACAATTCACTGTATTGACAAACACACCGAAAGACAATCCTACACATAAATATCGCACCTTTATCAAGATTTAACACTTTTCTTAAGAAGAGGAAAAGGAAAATACACATGCTCACACAACACAGACCACAGACACACAACACACACACACACACACACACACACACACACACACACACACACACACACACACACACAACACACACACACACACACACACACACACATTCGAGGAGATTTTTCTCCTGGAGTTATCAGTGCTGACTCCACTCTCCCTGAAAGTCCTTCGGATGAGACTTTAAACCGAGGCCCCGTGTGTGAACGCACGCAGAACATCTTGCACACACGTTAAATCCTGTTCTGCTTTTCGTAAGAGTAGGCCATCGTGTGCCGGTGGGAACAGATGACATTTACAAAACTGCATACACACGGGACTGGATGTAAAAAAAGCACAAGTAAATAAATAAACACACACAAAGACACACACACACACACGCGCACGCACACACACCACACACACACACACACACACACACACACACACACACACACACACACACACACACACACACACACACACACCCCACACACACGTACAACAAAACACACGCACACACACTTACAGAGTTGGACTCGTTATCACTTTGTTTTCATTATCCATTTCGTTTGTCTCGGTTTCTTCGTTGGTATTCTTTTACAGTATTGTTTCCGTTCATTGCAGCTGCAAAGGTGCAGTTTCACACCTCTCCTCATTTTCTGATCTCTGAGACTGGCGCAAAATGCCCCGAAATAATCTGATTATAACACTAAGAGAACATAAAAACGAAATAAATACCTGGAAAGATGCACAGAAACCAAGTAAAAATCATCAAAAAGGATAAAAAGAGTGATAGAAAAAGTAAATAATGAAAGAAATATTTAAAAAAAGGCAAAACAAACACCATCTTTGGATGTAGAATATAATTACATGCATGTCTTGATAAAGGCTGTTTTTTTCTCTTGACAGTTAAAATAAACAGTTATCAAACATGAAACAAACATTCTTAATTTTGACATGGACATTATTCAAAACAATAATTACATAGGCAAAAAATTACATTTCTTGGAGAGAAATTACTTATTATTACTTTTTTTGTTCATTCTTTTATGTCCAGGATAATGGAATAAGTGTTTATGTACTTTTCTTTTTACATCCAGCTCCTATGTGCATACATTTTGCAAATTCAATCCTCCGTTCCTAAGATGCAAAATAAAGCAGAATAAGTCTGCAAATCGTTTAATGTAGAATAGAAAACCTTTTGGCGGGGGTCCAAATCTTCCTTTAAATAAAGTATTTGCCATACATTGCTGCAACGTAGTAGTAGCTCATTTAAATGTAGGAAATATAGAAATAACGGTCAGCCCAACAATTCATTTTTCCATTACACTCAAAGATTTCAGAATGGCTTTTGACAAAGTATGAAACATTTAGGTCACGTCACAGTAAAAAAAAAAAAAATATAGACGGAAGTTTATCAACACCTTCTTTTCCAAAACAGTAAGTGCAGTATTTACAAATTGTTCTGTTAAAGATCTGTTGCCGATTTTAGTTGGTGTTTATCAGGGTCGCACCCTGTTTCCCTGCACGTTTCTGCATCTTCCAATCAATGATATATTTTTCGTTCCTCGGTAGAGCTCCGAGATTCAGCAATAGTGAGATTTTGCGAATGCCACCGTTTTTACCACTGGTACATTTAATAAAAGACCGTGCCAGCAAGGGTTAGTCTAAACATTGGAAGAAGAACTACCGCCAGCCTTTTTTTTCTTCATTCTAGGTGACATTGACAGGCTGGGAGGCGGTGAACAATGAGAATCAAGCTCATCAAATTTTATTTTTTCTATTTTATACCACTTTATGTCACAGCAGATTTCTCTACGTGAAATTCGGGCTGCTCTCCCCCGGGAGAGTGCGTCGCCACAAGTGCAGCGCCTACCCATTATTTTTTTTTCTTTTTCCTGTCTGCAACTGTATTTGTTTCCCTATCAGAGTGGCTTTTTTTTCTACAGAATTTTGCCAGGGACAACTCTTTTTTTGCCGTGGGTATTTTTTTTACGTGCGCCAAATAATGTTGTGTAGCACACGGGACCTCGGTTTATCATCTCATCCGAAAGACTAGCGCCCAGACCACCATGATTAAATGAAATATCAACAAAAGGTGGAGAGAGAAAATCAGCGCTGAGGAAATCAAGTTGATGGCGAGCTTCAAGTCCGCCATAACAACAGACATCGATGTCCAAGGGCAGTGACAAAAAGCCGTTCAAAGGTTTACTTCGCAGGGATTTATCATCGGCAATGAGCGATCCACACCTATCAACCTTTCAAGGGAACGAGCATAAACAACAGCATTGTTCAAACCAAAACCTTTACACAAGAATGAGAATATCTTTTGTGAAACACAAAATCATCTCCCGAGTGCGTTGAAATATTTCATCCTTCTGCATGAAACAAACCTATTGATACTAACACTGGATTAAGAGAGGAGAGTTCATACTATAGAAAAACAGGTTATGGCAATAGACTATTTAGATAACTAAACATATCACCTAATTAGAGACGGGAGAAACAACGCACAAGACAGTATTGTGTCCATACAAAAAAAGCTGCTGACATCACTTGAAAAAACAACAACTTTGGTGTGGCCACATTCAAGGCTTTGCCAAAACTATTCCTAAAGGAATGGTTGAAGGAAAAAGACAGAGAAGCAGACAAAAAGAAACAAAAAAGAAGACAAAAAGAAATACAAATCAAGCAAATACCCCCCCCCTCCCAAGTGAACAGACCACTCCTATATTGCAGCAGGACATGGAAAAGTTTGCAGAAATTCAGACTTTGGCACAAAACAAGCTCTTCACTGCCGTGCCAAATTAATTTCCAAAAAGGAAAAAGGAGTAGGAGGAGGAGGAGGAGGAGGAGGAAGAAAAAGGAGAAGAAGAGAAGAAGAAGAAGAAGAAGAAGAGAGAACAAGAACAAGAACAAGAACAGAACAAGAACAAGAACAAGAACAAGAAGAACAAGAAGAACAAGAAGAACAAGAAGAACAAGTAGTAGAAGAACAGAAGAACAAGAAGAAAGGAAGACAGACAAACAGAAAGACAGTCAGACAAACAAAAAGAAGTAAATAAAGGAAGAACGCACAAAATAATCATATACAAAATCTATACAATAAACAAACAAACAAACAACGCAAACAAAATCCCAAATACAGTTCTTAAATAAAGGGCAAAAGGAATGTAAAGAGACACTATGGCAGGAAACAAACAAGTTAAGAAACGAATATCATAACAGAAAACAGAGAAATAAGCGAGTAAATAAACGAAGCAGGCAAAGAAAATAAAACAGCTCAAACAAAAACCTTGTACAGACCCTTGTTACAATATTAAGACAAAGCAGCTGTGCTTGTGATGCACAAGCAGTTTCAATCTCCTGGTCAACCGAAGATAAAATCCCTCTGAATTTGTCTGGCTGCAAATATAATTGCTGTGTTTGTGACAACACTATAAGAAATAACAACACATCAACAGAAAATTCCCGCCAGTTAACAAAAAATATGCAAGTACATTCGTTGTTTTTGTTTAGGG
>CM060327.1:62731499-62753999 GCA_030674155.1 Stramonita haemastoma | reverse complement strand
ACGTTAAACTGAAGAACTAACTAACTAACTAACACACACACATCCATTTTGCTTAAGAAGAAAATACAGAGAAATGACACTAAATCAAGACCAACAGAAACTGGATCAAAATGAAAAATCGCTTAATTCAACAAAAAAGTCAACTGCATTTGACAAACGATAACGACGTCGATGACAACAATAACTGCAACAATAATGAGGACAAACAAGGAGGGTATGAAGTAATACAATGAAAAGAAGAACACAATGATGACAATAATTCATGACAAAAGCGATTATGTCAAAACTATGTGTATAGGCAATACCCGTAAAAGCAAGACAAACAATCGGCAACGCAAAATTATTGAAGGCGACAACGACAATGACAACGATAAGAGCATCAGCACCATAAATAGCAGCAGTAACAACAACAACAGCAGCAGCAGCAGCAGCAACAGCAGCAGCAGCAATTTGATTTGATTTGATTTGATTTATTCTTTTATATCGAGGATAATGGAATAAGCACTCTTGTGCTTTTTTACATCCAGTCCCTGTGTGTGTGCATTTTCTTTATGTCATCTGTTCCCACCGGCACACAATGGCCTACTCTTACGAAAAGCGGAACAGGGTTTAACGTGTGCGCAAGATGTTCTGCGTGCGTTCACACACGGGGCCTCGGTTTAAAGTCTCATCCCAAGGACTTTTGGGGAGAGTGGAGTCAGCACTGATGTCAACTCCAGGAGAAAATTCAAGTGCATTTGACAAACGATAACGACGTCGATGACAACAATGACTCCAGCAATAATGAGGACAAACTAGGAGGGTATGATGTAATGCGAATAAAAAGAACTAAATAATGACAATTATTCATGACAAGAGCAATGATGTCAAAAGTATGTGTATAGGCAATACTCGCAATAGCAATAGAAGCAGCGACAATAGTATAAACTACCATGACACTTACTAAACCCAATGTAGGTAAACAGTCGCATACGCAAAAATATCGCCGTTGGTAAATCTTAGGAGCTCTAGCCGCGAAACGACCTCTCCACCCCCCCCCCCCCCCCCCCTCTCACCAAACCACAATAACAAAAATCAAAGAAACAGCAGCCGAACGATATGGAGAAAAGCTTGTTATTGCCATGGTAACACTGTCCTGGTTTTGGCCGGTTTTCAAGACAAGAAAACACAACACAACAATATCATGAGATAGTTTTCAAAACAAAGAAGCTCTATATTCAGCTATAAAAGGCAAGCTTACCTGGCGGAGTTTTCTCAAATACCTCGTTATGTTGTCACTACAAAGATTACACTCCTAACAGCCGTGCATTAGAGAAAAAACAACCCTATCAAAATAAATATTTTAAATGGTGTTAAAAAGGTCTTGTATAACATTGTGTGTGTCACCGACACTGTTTGAGTGCATTTTCCTTACCTTTCTATAAAATGATAGAATAAAAAGAAACAAATTGTAAATTTAAGCATGTTGCTGGAGAGTGTGCACACACTTAGTATGTTTTTATGCACGCAGAGAGAGAGAGAGAGAGAGAAGAGAGAAGAGAGAGAGAGAGAGAGAGAGAGAGAGAGAGAGAGAGAGAGAGAGAGAGAGAAGAAGAGGAGGGAGGGAGAGAGAGAGAGAGAGAGAGAGAGAGGAGAGAGAGAGAGAGAGAGAGAGAGAGAGAGAGAGAGAGAGAGAGAGAGAGAGAGAGAGAGAGAGAGAGAGAGAGAGGAGAGAGAGAGAGAAAGGCAAGGCAAGGCAAGGCAAGGCAAGGTAAAGGCAAAGCAAATTCTTTTATTTCAAGGATAATGAATCAGCACTCGTGTGCTTCTTTACATCCAGTGCTTGGAGAGAGAGTTATAACTATAACAATATTTATTCAAGAAAGGCCATAGCCCTCCATTTGAATGGGTTTACAAAATGAACATAATTGCAAGAATGTTATACATAAGTACACAAACATATTCATGCAACTAACTGCAATGCAATACGTCCACACACAAATACATTGTTTTCTGAGTTATGAAATTAAACTACTCCTTTTTAAAAACTTATAGCCTACATACATACATAGCAAGATTTTTCAAAACATTTTCATTTTTGGAAGGCAGGAGCAAAATCAAATCCAAAGTGAGCTATTCTGTAATAATATTTTTCAGGAATATAATTATTCTCTCCTTAAATCATTTAGCACCGGACAATAAAATATAAAATGCACTTCATACTCTCTATCAAATCTACACATAGGATATACAAACATTTACTCTCCTTCACTATTTCTTTGAACATGAACTGTTATATCAGAGACACCAAATCCAAAATAAAATTTAGTAAGTGCACATCTCATAAACTTGTTCATATTCATTTCAATATATGTTTTTGAGGTGGTTATTTATTTTCAATAGCTTATACAATGAAAACCGATCACTATTCTCAATATGACTGGCCCAACTTGCCACCTACAATCTATTATGCCTTGTTTCAAACAAATAGAAAAAAACCCGTTTAATGCAACCTACACCTTGATTATTCCACACACATGAAAACCCATAACTATCTAAACACTTTCGGATATTTGTTGACCAAGTTATTTTACCTCGGCTCTCTAAATCAAATAGTGTTTAGGTAGTCTCCATTCATTCATACTGACTAGTTTTAATCAATATTAATACATTTAAGTATGAGTTTAAATATATTGGAAATCTTCCCAGTTTACCATAGATCAAATCATTCGGAGTTCTCTTGTGAACAAACAAAAAGCACTTCAAGGCAAAAGACTGTAATTTTTCAATTCCCCGCTCTGTTTCAAAAGCCCACATTTCAGCACCATACTGGACAATCGGCTGAATCTGTCAACCAAAGAACCTAAAAATAAACGTGCTGAATTATTTTCAAACTTATATAACAAACGCAGTATATTCATGACAGCACGTTTTCCTTTGCTAACAAGATCATGACAAGCAAGAGAAAAACTTAGTTTAGCAGAAAAGTAAATACCCAGTATTTGTATGCATTCACAATGGAAACTTTGGAATTTCCGTGTGACCATTTCCCTCTCACTGCCAAATAACCTCCCTTACGAAAGATTACTATAATATAATTAATTTTGTTTTGTCCATATTCACCTTAAATTCTAATCTTTGAGTTGCATAGAACAAACTCTTCAACTGATTCTGCAAACCACACAGTTTCAGACAACAAAACAATATCATTAGCAAAGAGCAAAGTTAACAATTCTGTTAAATCGAATACAACACCATGTCTTTCTTTTCCAATAATTTCAAGAGCCGATTCATTGCATTGATAAATAAAGAAAATAGAACAGGACTATATACATCCCCTTGTCTCACGCCTTGAGTACATGATACAAAATCACTAAATTTAGCACCAATCTTTATTCTTGCTTTTATATCTTCATACATTTTCTTCACACACATATAAAGCTTTCCTCGTACACCATTTGTGATGACAACATTAACAGGCCACAACAATAATTTATATTTTCTAGACATTAAATCAAAAACCTTTTGCAAATCAACAAAAAGCAACATGTGGTTTATGATTATTCATAAATTGTTTCAGAACGGAAGCAAACAAAGTGAATATATGATCAATTGTACAGTAACCCTTTTTAAAACCTGCCTGGTACTCGCCTGCTATGTTATTTAGTTCAACTCAGGAGAGAGAGAGAGAGAACTCGAACTCTGAACGATTTTAGTGTAGAAGGCCACGACCCATTACAATTCACACACTCGCTATCCCCCCCCCCCCCCGACAACAACACAACACATAATTCGTCTCAATCTTTCCAAGAATGCACCTGAAACACTTCCAAGCACAACGAAAACATTCACTGTGTATAGCAACATCGATAGAATGTGAGAGAAGAGAGAGAGAGAGGAGAGAGAGAGAGAGAAGGGAGAGAAAGAAGAAGAAGAAGACAGACAGACAGACAGATACATAGATAAACAGACAGACAGACAGATAAGCTGACACATAAATAGATAAACAGGTATACAGATAGACTTATAGATAGTCTCACAGACAGAGACAAAGAAATACAGAGAGACACAGAGATACACAAAGAGACACAGAAATACAGAAACAGAGACAAACGCACATTTTCTCAAAACATAATAATCGCCTTGTCATAGCACTATTGTCTACCATAAGTTCCCACAAGATTTTACCTAAGACAAAGAAAAAAAACAACGATATATCTGAACGGCTCATATACCCCCCACGTAATATGATAACACATGTAAATAACACACCCACAAGCACAGTGATCGGAACCCAATTGAACCGAATGGACCTCTCCATATCTCTGAATGAGAATATTTTTCCAGAATGATTTTCACATTACTGGCAAGAGGCTGAGGACAAAAGCATGGAAAGCAGCCACACACACGCAACATGCTCTTTCACAGGGAACAGAATCGTTTATTTGATGTGGGATGCAAATCGTCTGTACCTGTTGAACCTGGGTTGGCTTATGCAGCGGGGTGAAACGCGAATAATTAAGAAGAAGAAGAATGCAAAGAAGAACGCAAAAAGAAAGAAATCTGAAGGAGAAGAAGAAGGATGAGACTATAAACCGAGGCCCCGTTTGCGAACGCACGCAGGACATCTTGCGCACACGTTAAAACCCCGTTCCGCCTTTCGGAAGAGCAGGCCATCGTGTGCCGGTAGGAGCGGATGAAAAAAATTAAAACCCAGCATGCACACAGGTGTGGTGTTTAGAAACAATCCCTGAGGGAAAAAAAAGTAATGGGTAGGCACTGCACTTGTAGCGAGGCGCTCTCCCCCGGGAGAGCAGCCCGAATTTCACGTGGAGAAATCTGCTGTGACAAAAGTGGTATAAAAAAAAGAAGAAAAATTCCAAAGAAGAAGAATTCTTAAGAATTCTGAAGAAGAATATAAAGAAGAAGAAGAATCAAAAGAAAAAGAAAATGAAAAGAAATCTGAAGGAAAGAAAATTTCGAAAAGAATGCAGAAATGCAAAAAGATCAAGAAGAACGAAGATGAGGAGAAGAAGAGGAGAAAACAACAACAACCAACAACAATAATAACAAAATAACAACAGTAAAAAGAAATTAAAGCAAAAAGAAAGAGGAATTAAAAACAAACAACAGACACTCTAGCCAGTAGCTTTCTGGGTGTTTTTCCTTTTTTTTTTTTAGAAATATAAACCCCAAACAAACCAAAACGTCTACACAACAAAAAAGAGAGAAAAAACATAGGAGACATAAAAATTATACAGCAAACCACACCACACAAGTAAAACAAAAAAGTGTGGGGTTAGCTGAAACTGAACTCTCTTGTTTGCTGAATGTGTGCATGCACTTGCTCCAAGTCAGTACGTGTTGTACCTCAGCCTCTTTTTTTCCCCTGAATATTCATCCCCATGATCTGGAACTACTGCTATCTGCCAAGAGTACGCTGCCTTCTGGCATGGGTTTGTGGATTCCTACTTTTTTTTAAATCCAGAAACCTGATTTTGTCCTCATTGTCTGAGAGGCATATCCTTTGTGGTACATCGTCTCTGATTTAAAGCTCTGTACCTCCTGGGCGTACAGCCACCCATGGTTTCTGAGAAGCCATTACCCTATCTCCTGGGTGTACAACAACCCATAGTTTTAGGGTATGCATAACCTACTACCGTACGTCCTGGGTGTAGAGCCACCATGGTGTTGAAAAAGGAACTGGACCTCTCACCTTGCATGAAGCATCTTCTTCCCTGGTTGGCTTTACACCATCTTTTACCAGTTTCTGAGGAGTCTCCATGCATTTCCTCTGTGCATGGTGTCATGATTTGCTACAGAGCATCTATGGCCTGATACTGCTCAATTTAGCCCTCTAGGTTTCTGTCTGGGCTACCCTATCTCTATCTGTCTGTCTGTCAGTCTGTTTGCCTGTCTGTGTCACTCTCTGAAACACACACACATATGTATGTGCACATACTCACATGGACACACACACACACACACACACATACACACGGACACACACATTCATGAATGCATGCACATGCACATAAGCATGGACACATGCACATGCATGCATGTACACACATGCATACACATGCACATATGCACACACACACACACACACACAAACACAAACACATACACGCAAGCACACATGCATATACATGTATGTATACATGTAAAAAAACACATACACACAAACACACATACACACATGATGTACTGCCGCAGTCTCTGAAAAGTCTATCGATTCATGTGCACCAAGCTTAGAAGGGAGCAACACTTCTCAGTACAAGGACAGCCGTCCAAGCAACCAGGATGTAGGAATCCTCACAGGACAGTGACATATAATATTGTTGTAATAATAATGGCCTCTTTCAGAGTATGGATCTGTACACACTCACAACATACTCGGGTGTTTTCGGCTTATGACGCCCCTTTTTTTAAACACAAACAGACATATTTTGGTGGATGTGCAGGACATGTGTTTATTGACGATGTCACAAAATTTCAGGGCAGCAGCATTAAACATTTCTAAGACTATTAATCCTTATTGATTGCTTGTGTGTTGTATAGGTTGAATGCAAAGGGCTTTGATTTGGATTTTTTGCAAGATAAGTGCTATATAATTCCATTTATCATTATTAGTTACATAACAAAATATAGGGGTGTGGGTGTGACCACACCTACAGCATATGGCAAAGGTATGATATAGAGTGGTGCTGGGAACAGATACAAGAGTAATGGCAAAGAAATAATATGATATTGTACAAATTGCGTTGCACATCGTTGCATCCTGCATCGCTGCATCGCATATACATTGCATCGCATTGCATTGGGCGAAAACTTCAAGCTAAGGTCCTCATGAGTTTGCATCCCTATAGTGCAGCATCAAGGGGATGGATGCCTAGTGGTCAGAACATTGCGCTCGCAATTTGACGACGTAGGTTCGATTCCCGTTCGAGGGAATTTTTCCCCTGGAGTTAACATAGTGCTGACTCCACTCTCCCCAAAGTCCTTGGATGAGACTATAAACTGAGGCCTGTATGCGAACAAATGCAGAACATCTTGCGCACACAGAGTCCGAAAAATCACTATGACTCTTATGGGATTCGAACCTGCGATCTTCCAGTCCAATGTCCAAGGCTCTAACCACTGCGCCATGGAGGCTGGTAAAAGTGCAACATTGCTATAGCCATCAGCAGGGCCATGGTCCGTGATGCACGAAGAAAAACAGTTGTTTCACGCACAGAGGGCGCTGCTGCTGACCTATAATTTTTTTAGGCCTGCACACTTCACTGTTCAGATCATTCCAGCTTGCTGTTTAACTGGACAAGACGCATTGACTGTTGCTGCTCCTTGTAGACTTGTTGTGAGGCCAAAGGTAAGTGATGTCAGTTTTTATGACTTCGGACTGGTTCTTCATAACTACTTTTATACATTTGAAATTAAAAATGAAAAAGAGAGAGAATTATATACAAATTATTTTTAAAAAATACGGGGATAAAAAAGGAAGTAGTGGGGCAAACTGTTCAGGTGCTCCCATTCCTGCATGGTTTAACTGGATTCCTACAGTCGGAATTTTGCTACACTGAACTGAACCATTCATTTATTTTATTTTATTTATTTTATACCACTTAATGTCACGGCAGATTTCTCTGCGTGAAATTCAGGCTGCTCTCCTCGGGGAGAGCGCTTCGCCAAAAGTGCATCGCCTACCCATTTTTTTTATACAGCCCCAAGCCGCATCAGGGTGACGGGATAGCCTAGTGTTCAGAACATTGCACTCGCAATTTGATGACCCGAGTTCGATTCCCGTTCAAGGGAATTTTCCCCTTGGAGTTAACATCACTGCCGACTCCCACTCTCCCCAAAAGTCTTTCGGATGAGACTGTAAACCAGGCCCCTTGTGCGAACGCACGCAGAACATCTTGCGCACACGTTAAATCCTGTTCCGCTTTTCGTAAGAGAAGGCCATGAGCGCCGGTGGGAACAGATAAGATTACCCTCTCTCCTCCCCCGTCTCTCTCTCTCTCTCTCTCTCTCTCTCTCTCTCTCTCTCTCTCTCTCTCTCTCTCTCTCTCTCTCTCTCTCCTCTCTCTCTCTCTCTCTCTCTCTCTCTCTCTCTCTCCTCCCCCCTCACTTAATCTCTCTCTCTGTGTTTCTTTTTCTTTGTCTGTCTGTCTGTCTGTCTGTCTGTCTGTCTGTCTCTGTAGCTCTTTCTCTTTCTCTCTTTTCTGTCTCTCTCTGTCTCTCTGTCTCTCTGTCTCTGTCTGTCTCTGTCTCTCTGTCTCTGTTCTCTGTGTCTGTCTTGTCTTGTCTCTGTCTCTGTCTCTCTCTCTCTCTGCTCTCTCTGCTCTCTCTCTCTCTTCTCTCGTCTCTCTCTCTCTCTCTCTCTCTCTCTCTCTCCTCTCTCTCTCTCCCCTCTGTGTAGAAATGCATCCATCTATAAACATCCGCAACTATAATGTGCACACACACACTTTCCCTGTTATTTGACAATGTCATATTTATAAAAATTATGTTTTTGTTTGCCAGATACTTCCAAACATCTGTGCACAGTGTGAAACATAACTTAGCCCTGTTAGGCCCTTGTTATCAAAGAATTAAGAATGGGGAATAAAGAATATTTTTTGATCTGGGATATTAGATCATGAGTTCTAAAGCTTCAGGATATGATATGCTGTGCTCATAGCTTTCGGAGATATGCTGTGTTGTTTCAACATGCTGTCTTAGTTTCGGAGATATGCTGTGCTCATAGCTTTCGGAGATATGCTGTGTTCCATAGCTTTCGGAGATATGCTGTGTTCTCTTTAATAGCTGTCGGGGGGTGGTGGGGGGGGGGGGGGGGTGTTTGGTCCATCGCTTTGGGGTTGTATTGTGCTATATAGCTTTCGGAGATATGTTGGGCTCCATAGTTTTCGGAGAAGTGATGTTCTTCATAGTTTTCGGGATATATATTTTCGGTGTATTTTGTACTTCGTAGTTTTCAAGATTTCTTGTGCTTGATAGTTTTGGGGTATGTGTTGTCTTCCATAGTTTTTGGAGATGTGTTTCATTATTTTGGAAATAGTTTTGAGGGATACATTGGGCTCCATAGTTTTGGGGGATATTTTGTTTTCGGAGATGTGTTGTGTCGTTTCAATTGTGTGTTTTGGAAATGTGTTTGCTTCAGGTTCGTTTCTCATGGTTTTCGGAGATGTGTTGTGCTTCATGGTTTTCGGAGATGTGTTGTGCTTCATGGTTTTTGGAGAGGGTCTGTGTCTGTTCTGCATGGTTGCCTGGTCAGTTGTCTTCAAATGATCACTGGACACCAAGCTTCTGGTTGCACCAATGCTCCTCACTAAAAGTTAAAAACAAAATGGAGAGAATTTAAAACTGAAAAAAATAGAATAAAGAAAAAATAAACAACTCCACTTCCCCCCAAAAAGTTAGGAGAAATTGATTTAGAAATGAAATAAAACTAAAATGTAGCAAAATAAAAGTGAAACTTTGATAAAAGCTAAACCACAAGAAAAATAAAAGAACAATTAGCTAAAACAAAACAGAATAAAACTAGTGCCAAAAAAGGGGGAAGGGGGAGTTGAGAGGAGAGCAATCCTGGTACCAGTGATCTTGGTGTCTTCATCTACAAAGGTTTTGATACAGTGGCCATGAGGGGCTGGTCTCGTCATTCTTTAGTCACGCGGACCTGATGACTCGTTGCAACTTCATTCTCACATCATCAGCAGTGGCATGAGGGGCGGGATTCTAGTCACTCCATTCTTAAATCATTTCCTTGGGATAGATCCCTCCTCCTCTTCCTTTGATACATGGGTCCTAACCGGGTGGTTAAAGTCATGTGGATCATACGTGCCTGTGACCTGACGATGTGAGAGCAGCCATCAGGACCTGCCTTCAAGTGCCTGTGACCTGACAGTGTGAGAGCAGCCATCAGGACCTGCCTTATCAAGTGCCTGTGACTGACCTGACCTGAGAAGTGATCACAACCATCAGGGCCTACGTTTTCTGAAATGAAGGTAATTCGTTTTAGAATTTCGTGTCCATACATCTGTTTTGTTTTTTTTGCTGAAGGAATATTTTTCAGTCCAATCTGTTTTTGTTTTTGTGAGCCACTTGTCTATTGTCTGTCTATAGTAGCTTTTTTCTGATCCTTAGACTTTAAGAGGATTGTTTCTTCGGATTTTGAATTTTTCTCTTCTTTTTACTCTATTCTACTAGGTGTTTTTTTTGTTAATCTTACCTCTTCCTTCTCATAAACTTCTCTTCTTAATGAGCGCTTTCCTGGTCTAGTCTTTATTTCTTTTTATTTCAGTCACATGTTTTTTGTGCCCATTGTTTTTTATTTCATTGCTTATTCAATTTTCCCTATCATTCACGTTGTGATGTAGATCTGTTTCACCAGGTACCTTGTGAACCGGAGAGTGCCACCAAAGTCAACTATCGCCAGGCACTGTTCCATGTTCATCCAGAGAAAAGAACCGGGCGCCAGTGGAGATCTTCCCAGGACCTGCATTTCCTTTGGAAGAGACCTGCTTGAGGGGGGGGGGGGGGGGGGGGGCGAGCCACGACCTGCTTCTGACAATACAGGTGAGAAAATCGCAGTTCTCATACTCGACATAAAAAAGTCATTTATGCTGGCTGTTCTGCTAAAATTCAATGACAAGTTGTAGAGAAATATGTTGAGTGTGGAGACAGTTTTGGTGATTGTGTTAAAAGGAGAAAAAAAAATTTAAAGTCAATTGTTCCGGGCAACTTCTTTGAAACCCAACTAATAGAAAGGAATTGTGAAAGTGTGTTAAAATAATGGTCATAACTTTTCATCTTTAAAGTCATTGAAATCAAATGACAAATACTTGGCTAAAAAGGGTTTCTGATTATCAGAAAGCAGATATAAATCAACTTTGCTTTAAGTGTTGTGTTCAAATAAGAAAATTTTCAGATAACAATATTGGATTTTTAGGAATATTGATTACAGATATGAGTGGTTTCCGATGTTTAGTGGAAATCCATCTTTTAAACTTTTTTATTTTTTAAATCAGTCTTGACTCGTTGAGACAATTTTACTCTGTCTGTCTGTCTGTCTGTCTGTTGTCTGTCTGTCTGTCTGTCTGTCTGTCTCTGACTCTCTGTCTCTTTGTCTCTCTCTCTCTATTCCCCCCTCTCTCTGTTGTGTCCACTCTTCTGCTCTCTCTCCTCTCTCGCTTTTCTTCTCTTGTCTGTTCTCTTGCTCTCTCTTCCTAACATCATCCCCTCGTCTCTTTCTTTCTTTCTCTCTCCCTCTATCTCTCTCTCTGTCTCTCTCTGCCTGTGTCTGTCTGCCTGTCCCCCCCTCTCCTCTCTCCCTCTCTGTCTGTCTGTCTGTCTCTGTGTCTGTCTCTGTCTGTCTGTCTGTCTGTCTGTCTGTCTGTCTGTCTGTCTTTTCTGTCTGTCTGTCTGTCTGTCTGTCTGTCTGTCTGTCTGTCTGTCTGTCGTCTCTCTCTCTCTCTCTCTCTCTCTCCTCTCTCTCTCTCTCTCTCTCTCTCTCTCTCTCTCTCTCTCTCTCTCTCTCTCTCCTCTTTCTTTCAGTTTCGCTGTCTTTATAGTCACTCTGTATTCTCTCACTGCCTGTCTCTTTTCTTTTACTCTCTGTCTCTCTCTGTCTCTCTCTCTCTCTCTGTCTTCTCTCTCTGTCTCTCTGTATCTCTATGTCTCTCCCTGTCTCTCTCTCTGTCTCTCTCTCTGTCTCTCTCTGTCCCCGTCTCTGTCTGTCTGTCTGTCTGTCTTTCTCTCTTTCTCTCTCTCTCTCTCTCTCTCTCTCTCTCTCTCTCTCTCTCTCTCTCTCTCTCTCTCTCTCCTCTCTCTCTCTCTCTCTCTCTCTCTCTCTCTCCCCTCTTTTATGCCTCTTTCCCAATCGCTGCATCTTTCTTTTCCCCTCCCCTCTCCCCCCTCTCATCCTGTCTCCCTCTCCCCCCAGACCCCTGCCTCGTTTCCCCTCATCTTTCTCTGTTAACTGCTTTCAGGGGCTGGAGGCTGAAGACCAGACTGAACTACTGTGGAGGTTCCGTCCAGTCCAGTCCAGTTCCAGTCCAGTCCAGTCCAGTCCAGTCCAGTCAAAAACACTTTAATCATCTCACGAAGAGCAATTACAAAACTGACAAGCATATTGAAACGAATCGTAATTTCAAAACACACAAGAGATAGATATATTTCATATTTGTTTAAACAATCTAAGATAACTTTAAATGAAAAAAAAATCTCTCTCACACACGCGCACGCGCGCGTGCACGCACAACACGCGTACCCCAAGATCTCTGCATGTCATATACGAATGTAAGCGCTTTGATTTGTTTTTTGCAAGATATAGCGCTGTACACATTCTATTCTTCATCTTCATCATCATCATCATCATCATCATCCATCGCGATCAGCATCATCATGAGCATCATTATGACATCATCATCGTGAGTACAATCATCGTCACCATCATCAGCAGCACAGCAGCAGCAGCATCATGAGTACCATCATCTGAGCATCATCATCATGATCATTATCATCATCATGAGCATCGTCATCATGAGCATCATCATCATCATGGACATCATCATCACCATCACCATGGTCATCACCATCGTCGTCATCGTCATAACGAGCATCATGATCATCATGCGCATCATCATCATCGTGAGCATCATCATCATGCGCATCATCATCACCATCGCCATCATCATGAATATCATTAAAATCAACATCAGCAGCATTATCATCATGATCATTATCGTCATCATGAGCATCATCATCATCATCATCATCATCACGAGCAACATCATCATCATGATCATCATCATGATCATCATCATGAGCATCATCATCATGATCAGCATCATCATGATCAGCATCATCATCATCATGATCATCAGCATCATGAGCATCATCATGGGCACCATCATCACATCATCAGGAGCAACATCGTCGTCGTCGTGAACATCATCATTATGATTATCTTCATTATCACGAGCATCATCATCATCGTCGCCATCATCATCATCATCATCGTCATCATGAGCATCACTATCATCATCATCATCATCATCATCATCATCATTATATCATCATCATCATCACCACCATCACCACCACCATGTCATCACCATCACCATCACCACCACCATGACATCACCATCACCATAATCATCATCATTATCATCTTTATTATTAAATAAAAATTGGTGTGTGGAGATTTAGAACTCGGTCTACATGACATTTTTTGTGATCGGCTCTTTAGGTTTTTTCCCCCAATTTTTTTATGACTGAACTGTTGGATGTGACTTTCTTTGAACACAGTTTTGTATTTAAGATCAGATATCTATAGTACAACACTTTCCAACTTATGCATATCTAACAAATCTGCTTTTACTGGTCTGTGCAGATTTTTCTTAAAACCTGTAGTAGTATTGGTTTGCAACGTGCAAATACCATTTTTTCAAGATTCCAATTGATTTGAAAAATCTAAACCAAAAAAAGAGTATTTCATAATTATATTCTCTCAAGTTAACTCATTGAAAACATATGACCATAGAAAATTGATGAATATCAATTAGAATTTTGAACAGGTAACTTTTCTATATAGTTCCAAAGAAACTGTCTGAAGAATGTATCTGGGTAATGATGGAACTCCACATTGTACAAAAATCATTTCATATAGCTAATATTCTCTGTGCAAGTTTATCACTGAAACAGTGCATTTAGATGTTCACAATTTTGAATGTATTTAGTTTGTGAAAAAAATAACATCCAGGCAAACAAAAAGCTTTGTGGTGCGATAGTTTGTAAAAAAAATTGTATAGATATTCAGAGAATATTGATACTGTGATACAAAAATCCTCAAATCAATTTAAGCTCTACAAGTTGAAACAGAAGTATAATAGATATTTTTTATTCATTTTTTAAATATATTTTTTATACCACTTTATATCACAGCAGATTTCTCTGTGTGAAATTCGGGGCTGCTCTCCCCGGGGAGAGCCGTTGCCACAAGCTCGGCGCCTACCCAAGAAACCTTTACCCCCCCATCCCCCACCCCCATGTGTGGCAAGGTGGCAAAAGAGTAGCCGATCAATACCTATGGGAAATGTGCTGAAGCTTTTTTTTCAAGGAAAAGTGTACAAAGTACCGCCAAAGATGGATAGCAGAATTTGACAAATTAGTAACTTTTTCTTTTAAGCCAATAAAAAGAACATTTCTGTCAATGTTTTTGTATGCTCATGCACATATGCTATATGACGAATGCTTTGTAATTTTTTATGAGCATTTTTTTAGTCATTAGAATGTGGTCGAATGTGTTCCATAACCTAAATGGTCATTGGGAAGTGAAGTTCGGATACCTCAAAAAAAGAATTTGAAAATAGGCATTAAAACAGGCTTTGATTTGGCTGAAGTAGACAGACTGCTCAGAAATCCTAGAAATAATTTTTTTGGGGGAAATTTTTTTTATCCTCGTCATCAGGATTATTCACGGCTGTTGTGAAATCTGTACTTTAACTACCACTAACCTATCGAGGTATTTCTGAATTTTTTCATGGGTAGAATTGGAAACGAATTTTCGAGTATTAGGAGCAAATCTGTGTAATGATTTGCCAGGGGTAACCATTCCTGTGTGGTGATCAAGTACATCAGTCAGATTTCATAGTTGTAGGCTTATCTTTTTAAAAAACAACAATTTATCAAACGAAACATCAGTGTTGTATAGTGTGTGTGTGTGTCTGTGTCTGTGTCTGTCTGTGAGTGTGTCTGTGTGTGTGTATCTGTGTCTGTGTGTGTGTGTCTGTGTGTGTGTTGTGTCTGTGTGTGTGGTGTCTTCTGTCTGTCTGTGTCTGTCTTTGTGTGTGTGTCTGTGTCTGTGAAGGGGCTAGTTGTGGGAAGGAGACATGGGTTGGAAGGAGAGGCAAGTAAGGGAAAGGAGTGTTTAGAATGGGTTCGATAGATATTTAGAGCAGTGGGGACACTAAAAGAGGGCTGGCTGGTAACTTTTAACATGGTTTTTGGAGGGCTCATATTTTCAAGGGATTAAAAATGCCTGAAGCCTAAAATAAATATTTTGGCCGCTTAACTGGAAATTTGTGGCCACCCTTGTCCAATGTGTAGCCTTGGCTTTTGATAGAACTGGGATTCCAATTAAAAACTTAATGCTTTTGCAAGATAGAGATCAATATATTTCTCTATCATCTAAACTGTTTATTTCAAGGATAATCGAATAAGTGCTCGATTTTTTTCCATCCAGTCCCTGTGTGCATGTGGTTATCTGTTCTAACCAGCACACGATAGCCTACTGGTCTGAAACGGGGTCCAGGATTCAAATATGTGTAACAGTGTGTCTTTAGCTATATACCAGTTGTCGACCTGCTATTGTGCCCACATGAGTTCTAAATTCAACAGACCGCGACAACCTACCCGACAACAACCCTTACCCTCTACTAACTTTTAACACTAACTCTAACGATAACCTCAACACTAACCCTGGCCCCCATGTGGACACAAAAGGCAGGTGGATAATGGATATGCTGACACAGTGGCTAAACATTTTTGGGGAAGGGTGGTGGTGACAGAGGGACGCAAGAATTTTTGGGAAAAGGATACTAAGAAGGGGGAGGGGTGTTATAATGTTCTGGTCTGTTGTGATGGGGAAAGAGGTGTAAAGACTGAGGATGGGATAGGGGACAGGCAAACTTCTGATTAGCTCAGGGGTGGGTGGAGGTGGGGAGCCATTTTAGACAAAGATGGGCCTAAAAACAAAGGTAGGAGGGTGTTGGGTGTAGAATGTAAATAAAATCAGTTGTAGGATTGCATTTTAGAAATTATCCAAATAGAAGTAGGACGGTGTTGGATTGATGTAATGGAATAATCAGTTGAAGGGGTGCATTTTATTAAGTTTATCTAAAGATAGAAGTAGGAGGCGCTGGGTTTAGAATGCATTGATGGATAATCATTGGGGGAAGGTGCTGGAAAACTGTGATAATGCATTGCAGAATAGACAATCTGTCCAGGTGTGTGTGTGTGTGTGTGTGTGTGTGTGTGTGTGTGTGTGTGTGTGTGTGTGTGCATATTTAATAGGATTTATGTTACCTGTTAATCTAGGAATGGTGTACCTCCGGTATTTATCATCACCAGTGTATGCTTCATTGTGTAGTCTACCCTAAACATGCACACCCTTTGTGTGTGTGGTTTTACATTTTGGGGGTGGAGGTGAGTGGAGAACAGCAGTTAATAAAATAACATGAAGTTAAAACTGTTTGTCTGCTAGTAGTTTAAAGACACTGCTGGCTTTGTTTCAATTACCAACTCTGATTTAAAAATTCGCCATTGCTTTTTCAAAGGCTGGAGGTGTAGGAAGTACTGGAATGTAAAATTAAGAAGTTACAGTAATTTCATTTGTAAGAAACTTTGGCATATATATCTTAAACCTTGACTTTTTTCTTTCCCCTTTGTCACTAGGGTATGGTATAGCTCAATGATCAGAACACACTTTACCCAAGCTAAGGTTAAGCACCATTGAGCATGGTTACCAAGCAGATGAGTTACCGTTTGTCCACTTGGCTTTAATTTAGTCACCCAGCTGTAAATAGGTACTTGCGCTCTTTAAGAACAGGAAAGAACATGAGGAGAAAATGGGTGCCGCCCTCAGCATTCTAGCCCCTAGAAAGCTGAGGTCTCTGTTACCTCCTTCCCCAATGACCACATAGGCTACTGAAACACATTTGCCTTTAACTTTTATTCTACAAAATCTGGTATGATAAATGTTTAACCTTTAATGTTATACATAGATAATATGACTGCAGGTAATGTTATTGATGTGTCCGGTTTCCTGATGTCCTTTGTCTTTTGCTTTGCTGTAGCTCAGGGACATACTCGTTACCCAGGTCATAGCACTCCCAGCCCATTGATAGACTGCTCTCATCTGCATATTTCCAGCAGCCTTTGATTTTCATTTGTCAGCGCAAGATGTATAATTACAGCCTTATTTTGATTTGTTTTTGTTAAATCTGTTCGGAAATAGAATGGAAAAAGTTGAGGCCCAATATATGTTTTAATGAAGACATACAGAAAAAGATATGAATATAAAAAAGTATTTTTTAAAAATATGAAATGAGGAAAAGAGGTTGGAGGTCCCACAGAAAATGGTTGCATTGAAAAAACTAAAACAAGATTTCACATTATGCAATTCTTGCATGATTTCTTGTGGATTTTGTTAATTTGTCCCAACCTTTCTACTGTATCTGATCTGTACATGTTATACTGCAAGTATGAAACTTCACTTCAAATGTACATATTCTAAAATTCCGGTATATAAAATGTTGTGAAATAATGTATTCTAGCAGATCTCTGATAATGCAGTGTGGTTACATTTTTTTTTTTAAGCCCTTCTCGTTAAATTTTGTGCTTTCATAAAACCTGGGTCTTGTGAAGCTAAAAAAGTGAGCACGAGGGGTTTTTAAGTGGCTGGTCGTAGACTGTAAACATGTAATTGTACGAAACACTTAGCTGTATGAATGTTTGGGTTTTTTGTGTACTATAAACTTTGATAAAGAAAATGCATTTCAGCAAGGAATGCTGGTGGACAGTCTTGTTTTTAAAGTGCTGCTCTTTCCAGTTATCTCCTTTTCTATTTTCCTATCACATATTAATTTTTCAGATTTTGTATGTAAACATTTTCTAAAGCTTTCCTGAATTTAATTATGAAAAGCTGGTTCTTTTCATTCTTGCTTTTTTGATTGCTCAATTTGAAATACTAAGCACAGAGGGAATTAATTTATTGCTATCCCAGTATAGCCCAACACGAATAGTTTTTGTAGTAGCTTCATGATTTTGCTCCTGAAGCATTTGCCTGTATTGGGCTTATGTTCCCCAGCTTTAAGGTACACCAGTTTCTTGTGTGGTTTCTCTTCCACCATTACGTTGCTTTGCACATTTATTTATTGCATAAACAGCAGGCATATCAACAATAAATGTGATCAAGTAATTTTCTTCCTAGTATAACATTTTTTCTTGAATAAGTTACGAGGTGCTTTTGCATGTACGTTTTTTCAGTAATAGTGTTTTTTGCCTATTAAATTTTGATGTTTCAATATTTATTTTGGAGTTTGATATTTTTGGTCTTTATCTGGGCAGTTGTGTGATTGGTTTAGTTGCATGTAACCTTTCCAAGCATTGCCCATATTGTTCACCTTCAGATGAAGGATGGTGTATGTGTATCTTGTTGCCTCGATCATGTCTTATGACAATCTGGAGGTCGTGGCTTAGCCATGTTTTTTAAACTTTTGTGTGAAACTCGTAGCTTTGCATTGTGTTTGGTAGACTTCTTTGTCATTTAGTTAAAATCTTTAACTTTGTTTGGTACCCCTTCCTCCTATTTTATCCCTTCAGGGTCAAAGTTATTTTTATCCTTAAAAGTATAAAGTTTTAAACTGCTTTCCAGTTATTTTACTTCCATGAAATCGGAAACCCATTTTCCTGTAGCATGTATATTTTTTCGCTTTTAAGAGTGGAGAAAATGTTGCCAATTTCTTTTAGTAGTTTTCCTGAACCAGTATTGCTTTCATTTTTCATGTATGCCATGGCAGCCTTGTAAAAAAAAAAGTGTACCTAAAGAAAGGTTAGGTGGTGAGCACACACCACTGGCACATGACTACCCAACTGACTTTTTACTGAAAAAAATGCAAAGTTTGCACAACTTACAAGTTGATATTTTGCACATATCTACTTGGGGTGTCTGTACTTTCTGGCTGTAAAGATAACACGGCTGGAGTTTAGCTTTTTGTCACATCTGTGTTTTAAAAGCAATTTGGATTAAACACAGTGTGGTCTGAACTATTTCAAAAGATGGTTAAAAATTCAAGTCAGTTGGTCAGTCATTGTGTCACTGCTGGTCAAGCATTGGGAAAAGCCTACCTCCCCCTCTCAGCCAAAAAAAAGGCTGTAGTTAGGGTTGGGTAGCCGGCTCGCAGCTGAAATAGAACAAAATAAAAATTCAGGACAACTTGCTATACTGCAAGGCTACCTTGTAACATCTTAAAATGTGTGCAATAGTTTAATGGACAAAGTATTTAATTCCATTGAATTTATAATTAAACATGATACACAGCTAGTTTATATATAAAAATGCGTGCATGTGTGTGTGGTTTTTTAAAACTGTGCTTATTATATTTATTGAGTATTATATATTTGTTAAATAATGTTTATCGATCATACATGTTATTACAGTTAGGTTTTTGTCATAAAATGCGTGCTCATTGTGCAAAGTTCGTGTGTGTGCTGCGTGTGTTTTGTGTGTGTGGTGTGTGTTGTGCGTGCGTGCGTGCGTGCGTCGTGCTGTGTGCGTGTGCTGGTGTGCGTGGTGCGTGTGTATGTGTGTTTGTGCGAGCGCTGCGCGCCATGCATGAGTGTACTGGTGCCACATAGTTGTGATTTTACTTGAGTGAGTTTATAATGGTGACGTATTGCTGATTTGCAGGTGCTTTTTTATATTGTGATGGGTGTGTGCTGATTGTCGGATCTTGTGTTGTGGTATAATGTGATATATGTTTACTGCTTTTTATGTATGACTTGTAATCTACCTGAATGTTTCTGCATACGAGATATTAAAGTATTTGAATGAAAATGCTTATTTTTAAGTGTTCTTATAACTGAATAAAACCATTCTTCCTCAAGAAAAAGTCGTATGCTGATGGAAAGTATTACAAAATGACCATAAATTAAAAAAAAACTTGACAAGTCTTTGTTCGAGTTCCATGCTGAATGTGTAGAGTATGCAAACGAGATTTTAGATGACATATTCATCTTTTCTCTGTATTCTCTCTCTCTCTCTCTCTCTCTCTCTCTCTCTCTCTCTCTCCTCTCTCTCTCTCCTCCTCCTCCCCTCTCTCTCCTCTCTCTCTCTCTCTCCTCTCTCTCTCTCCTCTCTCTTCTTCTCTCTCTCTCTCTCTCTCTCTCTCATTCTCCCCTCCTAATTCTCTCTCTTGTTCTCACTCTCTCTCCTCCCCCTTCTTTACATTCAAATATATCAACTCGTTGACAATATACATCCTTCGGATGAGACTAAAAACCGAGGCCCCGTGTGCGAACGCATGCAGAACATCTTGCGCACAATGTTAAATCCTGTACCGCTTTTCGTAAGAGTAGGCCATCGCATGCCGGCGGGAACAGATGCCATTTACAAAACTATATACACACGGAATGGGTGTAAAAAAGCACACGAGTGCTTATTCCATTATCCTCGATATAAAGAAAAAATATATAGAAAAATAAATAATATACAGAGGTACTCAAAAACTTTAGAACGCTCATGCACGCTTAAAATTTTTTAAACTAATTTACCCAAAAGCAAAGATTTGAAACCTATGCAGATGTGGTGAAAAATCATTTGATCATCAGATTTATGAAAAATGGTCAATGTGCTAAGTATGCATAAATGTCCCTATCGCATATGTCTGCTGAATGATGTGTCCTTAATTATACCGCTTTTAACCTTAATGAAATATGGTCTTTGGTAATGTCAGTTCCCATCATTTTTGATAAACTGAATTAGCAGTAGTAGCCAAGAAAGTTGTAGGATTTTTCTTGGGAATGTTTGGCTTCGACGTCATACAGCAAACCACAAACTCCCACCCTATCTTGTCGGAAAAAGACTTACCGAACACGCCTTAAAATAAACCATGTTATGCCATTTCATTACAGGCTAGAGTCAATGGTTTTAATAACATTGTATCCATACATTGAGAGTGTGGGCGGGTGTGTGTGTGTGTGCGCGTTTGTGTCGTTGTGTGTGCGTGCGCGCGCGCACGAGTGTGAGTTGTGACATTTTTATTGAAGCTGTCAAATAATGTTTGAACAAACATGAAATGTAGCTATCTTGTGTTTTTGATTATGATTCGTATCAATATGCCTGTCAGTATTGTAATTTGTAATAAGGCATTCGGATGAGTCTATAAACCGAGGCCCCGTGTGCGAACCCACGCAGAACGTCTTGCACACAAGTTAAAACCCCGTTCCGCCATTCGGAAGAGCAGGCCATCGTGTGCCGGTAGGAGCGGGTGACAAATATATAAAAAAAAACCCCAGCATGCATACAGGTGTCGTGTTTAGACACCATCCCTGAGGAAAACTCGGGAGTTGGAGTCCCAGGGCGGCTTGGGCTGTATATGGCAACGTTCTGGTGGCTCCTGCGATGGTACTGGAACCATTCGTATCGGTCATTGCCTTTCCAATGGATCATTCCAGTGGCGTGGAGAGGGGGGGGGGGGGGTCTGCTGCATGGGTAACAGCTTGCCCTCCATACTTACTTACCCAGCCTTTGCGCTCTAAAGACAAGACGCAACTCCATAGTCTTCCGAGACTGATGGGTGCCTACTACTATTGTAATTGCTCTTCAGGGACGATTAAAGGGTTTTTGACTTGACTTAACCCGAGTTAGCATCACTGATCTCTGTAAATGTATGAGGGAGAAAATCTATAGTGACCGGGTTTACTAAAAAGAGGACACTTTTTTCTATTTGATGAGATAGAAAAAGTAACCTTGGAAGATTCAGAGTGAATAGGTTCATTGAAAGGCAGAAAGTTTTTTTTATATAGTATATGTGAGATATGAAAATCAGTGTTGGATCAATTTACAGGGCTAGTTTAATATCGGTCAGAATTTCTTTTATATTAGATATCTAAACTTGACCCGAATCCACAAAATTATTTATAAACTTGTGGCTTTTCAACCTTTTTGGATAGTAACCGTTTCTAGAATAAAGCATAAATAAATTAATGTTATGATTATCATTAGCGTGTACGTGAAAACAATAAAACAAAACACATCACACACATACACACACACATACACACTCACAAACACACACACACACACACACACACACACACACACACACACACCACACACACACACACACACACACACACACACACACACACACACATCCACACACAATTAAACCGATCTGCTTTTCGAAAGAGTATGCCATTTGTGTGGTAGGAATGGATATAATATTTACCAAACTGCATACACACGGGGACTAGATATTTAAAAATGCACACAAGTGCTTATTCTATTATCCTCGAAATAAAAGAATAAAGTAAAATAAAACAAAACAGCAAAACTTTATCATCTTGTCAATGTAGTGCAGATATCTCCTCCACTCCCCCACCCCCTCCCCCTCACCCCTCAGCCCCCTCCCCCCCTGCAACCTTCCACCACCCCCACCCCCACACACTTCCCCCACACTCACACCCCCTCCTTCACCTAATCTTAGCCTTCACTGCTCTGGGTGAGTCTGCAGATTGGGAGTGACGTCACAACAGTATTGCAGGAATAACAAGCGATACACACAGAACAGTATGCAGGAACAGCAAGCGATACACACACAACAGTATTGCAGGAATAGCAAGCGATACACACACAACAGTATTGCAGGAATAGCAAGCGACACACACACAACAGTATTGCAGGAATAGCAAGCGATACACACAGAACAGTATTGCAGGAATAGCAACGATACA
>CM060327.1:62721499-62723999 GCA_030674155.1 Stramonita haemastoma | reverse complement strand
TTCTATTTCATTCTCTCTCTGTCTCCTTCTGTCTCTGTCTTTGTCTGTCTGTCTGTCTGTCTGTCTGTTTCTCTCCCTCCCTCCCTCCCTCCCTCTCTCTCTCTCCTCCCTCTCCTCCGCTCCCTCCCTCCACACCTTTCCTCCCTCCCTCCCTCTCTCTTTTCTGCCTCTGTCTGTGGCCTGTGTGTCTGTGTGTCTGTCTGCCTCTCTTTCTCACTGTCCCTCTCTCTTTTTTCTATAAGTGTAGCTACGTTTCTTTTGTCCATCATTGTTTCTCTCTGTCTTTCTGCCCACTGCTTGGCTCTGTGTCTGTCTAGACGTTGTATCTTTGTCTCTGTTTCTGTCTTTGTCTGTTTGCCTCTTTTTCTGTCTTGATCTGTCCCTCTGCCTGTTTGTCTGTCGTCTGTCTGTCTTCTGTTTGGCTCTCTCTTCATTCTCTCTTTCTTTCTCTCTCCCTCTCTCTATCTTTCTCTCTCTCTCTCTATCTCTGCCTATATGTCTGTCTATCAGTCTGTTGTCTGTGTGTCTGCCTGCCTGTCTGTCTGTCTTCCTGTTAATCTGCTATTTCTCTGTGTCTGTCTGTCTCTCTCGCCATCTCTCTATGTGTCTGTCTGCCTGTCTGGTTATTTGGCTCCTCCTCTCTCTCTCCTCTCTCTCTCTCCTCTCTCTCTCCTCTCTCTCTCTCTCTCTCTCTCTCTCTCTCTCTCTCTCTCTCTCTCTCTCTCTCTCTCTCTCTCTCTCTCTCTCTCTCTCTCTCCTCTCTTCTCTCTCTCTCTCCTCTCCTCTCTCTCTCCTCTCTCTCTTCTCTCTCTCTCTATCTTCTCTCCTTCTCTCTCTCCTCTTCTCTCTCTCTCTCCTCCCTCTCTCTCTTGCTCTCTGTCCCCTTCTCTCCCTCCCCTATCTCTTCCTATCGCCCTCCTCTCTCTCTCTCACAACACACACACACACACAACACACACACCACACAACACACACACACACACAACACACACACCTCCTCTCTCTCTCTCTCTCTCTCTCTCTCTCTCTCTCTCTCTTCTCTCTCTCTGTCAGACACAAGTTTGCTTTGATACTGTTTTTCTGACTGACCTTTACAGTAGTGGTAGTGGTAGAAGGGGAAATGTGTTGCCGCTTCCACACTGTCATAGACACACTGTCCTCTTCTTGCTTTCACCCTCTGCTCTCTCCGTCTGTCTGCCGTTTCTCTGTCTGTTCTGTCACAGTGCCTGTCTCTCTCTGTCTCTATTTATCTGTCTCTGTCTTGCGTGTCTCTCTCTGCCTCAGTTTGATTTTCTTTCTGTTTATCTGGTTCTGTCTGTCTGTCTGCTTTGTCTCTCTCCTGTATGTTTGTCTGTCTGTCTCTCTCTCTATCTCCTTCTTTCTCTCACTAGCTCTCTCTTTCACTCTTCTGCTCTCACTCAGTCTCTGTCTGCTGTCTGTCTGTCTGCCTGCCTGCCTCCTGCCTGCCTCCTGTCTGTCTGTCTGTCTGTCTGTCTTCTTCTGTCTCTCTCTCTCTCTCTCTCTCTCTCTCTCCTCTCTCTCTCTCTTCTCTCCTCTCTCTCTCTCCTCTCTCTCTCTCTGTCTTCTTTGCTTTTATTTTTCCCAAGTTTTTTTTTTGTATCCATATAAACTGCATGGTAAAATGGATCAACACAAACAAACAAACAAAGGAGCAAACAAACAAACAACGGACAAACAGATAAACAAAAATTTGGATGTACAGAAAAAGCTAAAATGCTTTTAACGTTCCACAAACAACAGATCGATATAAACATGCAGTACATTGGCAATACGTATTGCTGAAACACCCTAACCTGGGCAATAAAAGAGAATAGTTTACTGGTGTCTGTCAAACTCACTGAACGCAATGACTGTGACGACTATGAATGGAGAAATAGATAACTCCTGTTTGTACAACTCATTAAAAAGTAACGGTGGGAGATTTGAGCGAAATTAGATACAATGAAATGTTTGAGCACTGCAGTCCCGATTGACAGGGTATTTTGGATGGTCAAACAGAAACTAGCTGAATATTTTTTTTAAATACCGTGTTTGATGTTGTTGTTCTTGTTGCTGTTATTGCTGCTGCTGCTGTGAAGGTCGTTGGTGTTTTTTATGTTATTGGTTTATTGCTATTGTAGTTATTACGTTTTTCGTTGGCTTTCTTTGTCACGAATGAAATTTTTAGAGCTGTCAATCTTTTATCCTTGTTTTTTGTGGATTATTTTGTTCTGTTGTGTATGATTTGGTAATATTCTTTAGGTTAAACGTGAATATCTATATCAAGCTATTTAAATGCTCCTCAGCAAATAACACTAAAAATTAAAAAATCATGTCCTCAACTCCCCCCCCCTCTCTCTCTCTCTCCCCCTTCCTCTCTCTCTGTATAAATAAAGAGAGAGACAGAGACATGGACAGAGACAGAGAGACAGAGAGATGTGTTCTGTATTTTTTTTTAAAATAAATATTTTGTTGCATAATCCATTAAAAATAGTCCTAT
>CM060327.1:62713999-62716499 GCA_030674155.1 Stramonita haemastoma | reverse complement strand
TTTGTAGGGACCAATGGTTTGCTGGATTCTGTTGTGCACTTCTTTGCTGCTTATGTGGTCTCTGTAGGAGATGTCAAGGAGTCTCTGGAAGCATCTTATCTCTACCGCCTGTACTCTTCTCTCCAAATCAGTTGTCAGGGTCCATGATTCACAGGTATACAGGAATATGGATATGACAAGGGAGCGCATTTGTCTGATCTTGGACTTGAGCGAGATATTTTTATTTTTCCAGGTGATGTTCAGTTTTGACACTGCTGTTATTGTCTGTGCAATCCTACATACTACCTCAGGCTTGGACGCCTTGTCTGATACAACAGAGCATAATGATGACAAAGAACACTGAAATTTAAAAGCACAAACAAAAACAGACCAACAAATTGAACACGAAACCAAACTGCTCAACGTGCATGATTAACTCCCTTGTAAAGCAAAAAGCCCCCCCCCTCCCTCCTCCAAAGAATTTCACGTCAAACTAAATAACGCCTGATTGAGTAATATGGCTGCACTGGGTATAGAATTCAGGAACTATGTGTCTGTGAAGAATTCAAGGCAGAAATCCCATGGTATCAAATCAAATCGGAGGAAACGGTTTCACATTTTTGAAAGTCTAAAATGATGCATCGTTTCTGTGTCTGTGCTTATTGCTCTGTCTGTCTGTCTGTCTGTCTGTCTGTCTGTCTGTCTGTCTGTCTGTCTGTCTGTCTATATTCCTGTCTATGTCTGTCTGTTTGTATCTCTTTCTCTGTCTGTCTGTCTATCTGTCTGTCTGAGTATATCCGTCTTTCTCCTTCCACTACATCTATCTATCTATCTATCTATCTATCTATCTATCTATCTATCTATCTATCTATCTATCTATCTATCTATCTATCTATCTATCTATCTATCTATCTATCTATCTATCTATCTATCTATCTATCTATCTATCTGTCTGTCTGTCTGTCTGTCTGTCTGTCTGTCTGTCTATGCATGTGTGTGTGTTTGTGTGTGTGCAAAAAGACAAATATAAAGACACATTACAGGTTTTCAACTTAACCCCCAACAATCTACCTCTTTCATGGAGAGAGAGAACAGTTTTTTTTCATATGAAAAAAACATCTTTAGCCCAATGAGTTCATGTAGAAAATCTTTTTGACGTTCAATAACTGACTACAAAAAATAATGAAGCAGACCATCCCTGTTCTATGTCATATTTGTGCACACTCTTCAATGTATTTTTTTTTCTTTGTTTCTTACTTTGTTTAATTATTTGAGGGTGTTTTTTTTGTGTGTTTTAGGGTTTTTTGGCTTTGCTAAGGTGTTTTTTTTCTTGTTTCACAATATCTTATATATTTTCTGTTTCCTAATATTTTTTTCGTAGTTTTTTTTTTACTGGTTTCTTTTTTATTTGATTTCTGTCATTAACTTATCCAGTTTTTGGTTTGCTATTTTTGTTTTTTGCTTTGTTTGGTTTGTGTTTTGTTTTATCTTTTACCCCCCCCCCCCCCATCTCTGTCTCTCTCTCTCTGTGTCTCTTTCTCTTCTCTCTCTCCTCTCTCTCTCTCTCTCCTCTCTCTCTCTCTCTCTCTCTCTCCTCTCTCTCTCTCTCTCTCTCTCTCTCTCTCGGATGAGACTTTAAACCGAGGCCCCGTGTGCGAACACACGCAGAACATCTTGCGCACACGTTAAATCATGTTCCGCTTTTCGTAAGAGTAGGCCATCGTGTGCCGGTGGGAACAGATGACATTTACAAAACTGTATACACACGGGTACTGGATGTAAAAAAGCACAAGAGTGCTATTCCATTATCATCGATATAAAAGAATAAATCAAATCAAATCAAATCAAATCAAATCAAATCAAGTCAAATCTCTCTCTCTCTCTCTCTTCTCTCTCTCTCTCTCCTCTCTCTCCTCTCTCTCTCTCTCTCTCTCTCTCTCCTCTCTCTCTCTCTCTCCTCTCTCTCTCTCTCTCTCTCTCTCTCTCTCTCTCTCTCCTCTCTCTCCTCTCTCTCTCATGTGTCTCTCAGCGTGGTTATGTGTGAGTAAGTGTGTGTATATGTGCGTGTGCATGTCCGTGTGGTTTGGCGTGCACGAATGTGCATGCGTGTTGAAAGTACAAATGGAAAGACACATTGGTTGATTTTAGCTTAAGCCCTTGGAGCTTAGGTTTCTTTTTGAAAAACAAGACGGACATTTTTATTGTAAAATCTTAACCTGGATGCATCCATGTAGAAATTCATTTTAAGGTAAAGTAACTGAAATATGCAAAAACAAAGTTTTGCTGCTTTTTCCCTTCTTTTAACTTTTCTGCATCCTTTAGTGTATTTTTTCTATTTGTTTCTAGATCATCTTTGTTTTTGATTTTTTTATTCTTTGTGTCCTTGATATTTTTTTGTTTCCGTGGGTTTTTCTTTATCTATTTCGTTGTTTATTTGACATTTTACTTCCTCTTTCTTTATTATTCTTATTATTTATTGTTTTATTTTCTCTCTTTTTTGTAATAGTCTTTTTGCTTAATT
>CM060327.1:62706499-62711499 GCA_030674155.1 Stramonita haemastoma | reverse complement strand
TCTTTCTTTCTTTCTTTCTTTCTTTCTTTCTTTCTTTCTTCTTCTTTCTTTCTTTCCCTTTTTCTTTCTTCCTTCCTTCTTCTTCCTTCTTTTCTTTCTTTCTTTTTCTTCTTTCTTTCTTTCTTTCTTTTCTTTCTCCTATCTTTCTTTCTTCTCTTGTCAGCTTTTTTTTTTAAATCGAGCAAATATTCTAGAATATAGATCTCCCATGTCAACACTTTTTTGTGTCCCTGGAAACACGACAGAAGAATGATAGAGTAGATCGGTGAATTTGTTTGTGTGTTTTGTATTTTGTACCACTTTATGTCACAGCAGATTTCTCTGTGTGAAATTCGGGCTGCTCTCCCCGGGGAGAGCGCGTCGCCACATGTGCAGCGCCTACCCATTTTTTTTTCTTTTTCCTGCATGCACCTGTGTTTGTTTCCCTATCAGAGTCGCTTTTTTCTACAGAATTTTGCCAGGGACGACCCCCTTGTTACCGTGGGTTCTTTTACGTGCGCTAAATAGTGATGTGTAACACACGGGACCTCGGTTTATCGTCTCATCCGAAAGACTAGCGCCCAGACCACCACTCAGGGTCTAATGGATGGGGAAAAAGTTTAGGGTCCAAACGGGGTACGAACCCCGCACACTCCGACCCGGACTTCTTGCTTTCTAGGCAAGGCGCGTGACCACCTAGACCATCGATCCACTGATTTTGGAGCTACTTCAGACTGAAGAGAAAAGACGAGTGTAGACAGCATCACACAATAAATGGAAAGGTAACGGTAAAGGTGTCCCATCACCTAGGTGGTCGTAGGGGAGCGAGGCATCAGAGACCTCAGCTTCTCAGGGGCCAGCATGTTGAGGGCGGCGCCCATCTCCTCTCCCTCGCTGCTTTACCTTCCCTGACCCTAAAGAGGGCAGTACCCATTTACGCTTTGGTGAAGTGGGGGAACTGTATGAAGCCAAGGTGCGCAAAACGGTCACCTATCCAACTGGTAACCATGCTCGATGCTGCTTAACCTTGACTGGGGGAAAGCGGGCGCTCTGACCACTGAGCTATCCCGTCTTCTATATGTATCAAACAAAAAAATCCATTTTGTCATAGTTTGTGGACGAAGTTCAAAATTAAAAGGAAAACCAAAGATACAAACGAAATGTTTTTCCTTAATGTTCTTTTTTGATAATTTTTTAAAATGTATATAGTATGTTAAAAACATAAATACCGTCTAGCTGGTATTTGGTTTAACTGTTTATTAGTTTTTCCTTTCTTACTGTTTAATCTTTTAATGTTAGTTGTGTTGTTTTTGTTAAATCTGGGGACTCATGTTTTTGGATTGTCTTTGATTATATTCTGTTCTTGCTTGCTTTTTTTTATTAGGTTTTTGTCTTTTCTCTATTTCTGTTTTTTTTCTTTCTTCTTTTGCTCACGATTCTTTTCGTTTCTTGCTATTTCTTTCTCCGTTTTTTCGTCATATTGCTTTTGACATTTTTTCTAATCTGTTTTGTTCTTTGTTTCTTCTCCTCTCTCCCTCCTCCTCCTCTCCTCTCTCTCTCTCTCTCTCTCTCTCTTCTCTCTCTCTCTCTTCTATCTTCTTTCTCTCTATCTTCTTCTACTCTCATCTCTCTTCTTCTCATCTTCTTCTTCTTCTCTCTCTATCTATCTATCTATCTATCTATCTATCTATCTATATATTAATATATATATTATTATATATTATATATATATATATATATATATATAACATATATATTTATATTCTTGTGGTTTTTTTACATTTCAAAATTTCTTTTGTTCTTTCCCCTTATCTTATTTATTTTGATTTTATTGATTTGTGACATCCTTCATTTTTCTTTTCTTTCATCTTCTCTTTAGTGTGAAGTGAGCAGACCTATAGGACATCTTGTTCTAGCCATTATTCCAACAACGCAGTTTATCTTCACAATCGTTTCTATGATAATAATCATGTAAATTGCGTTTTGTCTTTCAGGGAAAATAAAAAACAGTTCTGTAATGGAATCAACAAGACAGACAGACAGACAACAAAGAGACAGACGGCAGACAGGCATGTATACGTATATATGTATGCATGTATGTATGTATGTATATATGTTATGTATATGTATGTATGATATGTATGTATGTATGTATGTATGTTATGTATGTATGTATGTATGTATGTATGTATGTATGTATGTATGTATGTTGTGTGTATTTATGTTTTATTATTATATATATCATACACACATATCACATTATATATATATATATATATATATTATCTGTGTGTGTATGTGTGTGTGAGTGTGAGTGTGGAGAGAGAGAGAGAGAGGAGAGAGAGAGAGAGAGAGAGAGAGAGAGAGAGAGAGAGAGAGAGAGAGAGAGAGAGAGAGAGAGAGAGAGAGAGAGAGAGAGAGAGAGAGAGAGAGAGAGTACAGACAGACAGACAGAAAGACAGACAGGCAGACAGACAGACAGACAGACAGACAGACAGACAGACAGACAACCTCACAGATACAGAGACAGACACATATAGAGAGGCAGAGGCAGACAGATAGGGACAGAGACAGGTAGAGAGAGATAGATACAAACAGAGAGACTGAAAGAAAGAGAGCCATACAAGGAACACTCTCATATTTTGCTCAAAGTGTGAGAGATGACAAGTAATGGAAGAAAGATTTTATAATGCGGGGGTGTTTCAGAGAAAATGTCATTTTGCCAAAGAGCTTTCAACGTGATCATCTGCATAATTGTGTTGACAAGTGGGCTCTTTGCTTGTCTTTACATTATTATGTTTTTTTTTCCTTCCTCTTCTTTTGTTGCTTCTGTATCTTTTTCGGCTTTTTCTTTCTGTTGCATTTTCATCGTCTTTCTTTTTGTTTTCTTTCTTTTTTTCTTTTTTTTCTTTCTTGTTTTCATTCTTTCTTTCTTTGTTTTATTTTATTCTTTCTTTCTTCCTTCTTTCTTTCTTTTCTGTTCATTTCTTTCCTTATTTTCATTCCTTTTTTTTTGTTTTCTGTTTTTTCTTTTTTTTGTTTTCTTTCTTTTTTCTTTCTTTCTTTCTTTTCGTTTTTTTTCGTTTTTCCGTTTTGTCCTAAATATGAAAAGAATTTTTGCATCTTCAATTGTCTGAAATTGCAGATTCCAACAAGAGTAGGTCTGCAGTGAAACAATGCTATATCGCTGTATACGGGACAGTCAACAATGCTATAATTATGCCTATTGACTTTACGGTGTTTTGTCCCACAAAACGTAAACCGTGAGAGTTAGGTCACAGCAACTGCACCCAGCGCTGTTGGCGAAAAGGGGATCAATGTCTCCATTTCTGCTGATTGTGCTTGTTTTTTCCCTGCTTGTGGGAATTGTTTTTTCCCTGCTCTTGTTTTATTATGATAGTAAGTGTTGAGTACAGCTTTGTCAAGTAGACTCAAAGCATACGCTTTTCCACAGCAGCAGTATTACGTCATCCTCATTGTACTGATCATGCAGTAAAAAAAATTGCCTCTGATTCGGTAGTCGTTCATGGTGACCTCAGATTGGTTTATCCATACACTTCTGTGCCTGTGGTGAGTTTGTGTTAAAGTCTTTGGGGTTGGGGGTTCAGAAGGACGGTTGTTGGAGGGACGTTGTGGTGGTTGCCACCTCGGGTGGGCATCTCACTTAGTCTGGCTCCGCGACTGAGCTAATACTGTCGTTAGTAGGGGGCTTAGTAGGTGGTGTCCTGCGTATGTTAGCTCAGAACAGGCACCACTGAACACCACCAAAGTGACCCAACAGAGTGCAGGGCCCCTCTGGATGGTGGCCCCTCAGCGGCCTAATATGATGGGCTCCCTATGGACTCCCTGGCCCCGGGGTGAGACACAACAATCTGGGTATGGCTGTGGCGGGGAGATTGAAATGAGTGGCGTGGGAACAACAGGACAGGGACGTTAAAGAAGTTGAGGTAGCAGAAAACAAAACAAAAACAAAGGAACAAACAAATGCAAAGCAAATCTAAAACAAAAGAACACCTCCCCCCAAAAAAAGAATTATACAGGCAATGGCCAAGCTCCAAAAGTAAATGAGCAAAGTTAAAAGCAAAACAGACCACGACCCCCCCCCTCCCCCACCCTCCCCTCCTCCAACCTAAAAGCAGCCTTCACACTTCACTTTGGTCAACGATGCCACATGTCCAGCAATTCACGGGAGGTGACAAATTTGCCTGTGTGACGGATTGTGTGGGGACAGCAGACACTTCATTTAGCTCCATGTCCATCCCTCACTCCGCCCCCCCCCTCCCCCCCGCTACTTATTTACACCCACTGTCTCCACCTCCCCCACTTCCTCTTCTTCCTCCTGCCCCAGCAGGCTACACACCAGTATTGGTGTTGTAGCTACTTTTCCTACTGTTTCATAGATCACTCTTGCATTCGCACTGCACATACTAAGGTATCCACAGAGATGAAAACCACGTTTTTACGAAAGACCAACCCTCTTACTCAACATCATGTGATTTTGCAAAATTTTGTAGGTTTAAACTTAAAAAGAAAATTCGGCAAACACTGTACCCCCTCAGTCCTTTGCCCTCTGCTTGCTCCAAACCAAATATGTGAGCGCGGGGTCAACGCTGTAGGAACACAAGCAATCCTCATTAGATGATCATCTCCAACTTTCTAGTGACTACCTGGTATTGCTTATGTCCGCAAGCCCCAAAACAAGTGCACAAGTCCATTTTTTCATACTTTAAAACATCTTTGAAAATCAAGAAACATTTTCCCTCACCAGCACTATATAGAACGTACTACATGATCGACCCCGAAATAATACTAGAGTGTAACCCGTATATTCTCAGCTGCTCATGGCTGTTAATGACTGCAGCAGAGGGTAAAGAGGGGGGTGGCGGTGGGGGTGTGGGGTGGCGGGTAGGAAGCTTAGGAATCTCCCTCCCTGCTCTTTTGTTCAGGGTAAGAGTGTGCTGAATGCTGAATAGGTGGTACACACAGGACCATGACTGTGTTCAGAGACATTGTGTGTGTGT
>CM060327.1:62696499-62701499 GCA_030674155.1 Stramonita haemastoma | reverse complement strand
AAGGAGGAGGTGGAGAAGAAGGAGGAGGAGAAGGAGGAGGAGGAGAAGGAGAAGGAGGAGGCGGAGAAGAAGGAGGAGGAGAAGGAGGAGGCGGAGAAGAAGGAGGAGGAGAAGGAGGAGGCGGAGAAGAAGGAGGAGGAGAAGGAGGAGGAGGAGAAGGAGGCTGAGGAAAAGGAGGAGGAAAAGGAGGAGGAAGGGTGGGGCTGTCTAGCTCAGTTGAAGGAATTGCACCACATACACAGTAACTGCTCCGTCCATTTTACCCCTGTTCACACAAGCTCTAAACATAACCAAACCTCAATCTATAAACCCCAAACAAACTTTATCTCTCATCTCGCATGGAAACTATTGGTCACGCTAGCAGACACTTGAAACACCTTCTGGAAAGCATGGTTCTCCTGACTGCATGTTATTCCTGGCAGTGGAAGAACCTTACTTGAACATTTTCTAAAAAGCTTTCCTCACTTGGTCTGCATGTTATTCCTGGCAGTGGTTGTGCCTAGTAGACCTAGTTGAGAGTTCGTGACGTGATGGCAAGTGATGACGCACAATAAAATGAAAAGAAAACAGAAAAAAATTCCTTGTAACATTATTGATGTTCGATACACAGGGTGAAGGGAAAATGGCCTGCATAAGGGGAGAAGATAGCGGGGATAACCATGGGGGAATGGTCTATTTTATTGATTTACTTATTTATTTATTTATCTATTTAGTTATGTAGTTATTCTTTTAAATCGAGGATAATGGAATAAGCAATCACATGTTTTTTACATCCAGTTCCCGTGTATATGCAGTTTTGTAAATGTTATCTGTTCCCACCGGCACACGATGGCCTACTCTTACGAAAAGCGGAACAGGATTTAACGTGTGCGCAAGATGTTCTGCGTGCGTTCGCACACGGGCCTCGGTTTATAGTCTCATCCGAAAGACTTTTGGGGGGAGTGGAGTCAGCACTGATGTTAACTTCAGAGGAAAAATCTCCTCGACCAGGAATCGAATCTGTGTTGTCAAATTGTGAGCGCAATGTTCTGACCACTAGGCTATCCCGCCCCTGGCCTGTCTGAGGACGTTAGTGGGGGAGACTAGACGCAGGCAGACAGGAGTTAGATTCATTCTGCAGAAGGTGGGGTTTGGGTGGGTTATTGGCATGAGTAGTTTGACTGTGATGGTTATGATGATAGGATCCTTGTTTATGGTGCTGCTCCATGGATCTTTTGTCGTGGGTCAGTCACTTTAGTGTGTGTATGAGGCGGCGGGAGGGGGGAGGGTATGTGTGTGTGTGTGGGGGCATGTGCTTGTGTGTAGGGGGTGGGAAAGGGGGGGTTAATGTGTGTGTTGTGTATGTGTGCGTGTGTGCGTTTGTGCATGCGTGCGTGTGTGTGTATGGTTGCTTATTCCAATATCCTCGATATAAAAGAATAAATAAACGAAAGAAAGACCAACCAGCTAGTCAATCAACCAACCAACGAACCTACCAACCCGCCAACCAACCCGTCAAGTGACCAACTACTCAAAACAAAAACAAGCATTTGTTTATTACCCATGTAGAACATAGAACATGCCAATGGGCTATGTTTTGTGCATGCATCATGACACTACACTGCCATAGCAAAGAAAGAAACAGAGGGAAAAAAGCCTCCTCACACCTTGTTTACAGGGCAGGATGAAAAAAAAGCTGTGTAAGCTTAATCATTGACCTTCAATAAAGATCACTTTGACTTGACTTGACAGATTCTTTGGAAGAGTAGGCCAATGTGTGCTGGTGGGAACTGATAACAATCTTTACAAAACTGCATACGTACAGGGACTGGATGTAAAAAAGCACATGCGTGCTTATTCCATTATCCTCAAAATTAAAGACAAAATTAAGAAAAAAATAAAGAAATAAAGATTCTTCTTGTCCATGAGATCACGCAGTTGTGACAAATTATGCCTGTGTGACAGATTGCGTGGGCTGCATAGACACTTCCGCCAACCCAATTCCATTCTCCCCCCTGCTCATTTACACACCCACTGTGTCCCTCCTCCTCCTCCTCCTCCTCCACACCTCAGATTCCATGGCTATCAATGACTGTAGTAGTGGAGGTGAGGAGGGGGGAGCATAGAAGCCTAGGAATTCATTGTGCTGTCCCTGCTCTTTTGTTTGGGGTATTAGTGCTGTGAATGTTAATTAAGTGTGTGTGTGTGTGTGTGTGTGTGTGTGTGTGTGTGTGTGTGTGTGTGTGTGTGTGTGTGTGTGTGTGTGTGTGTGTGTGCTTTTAGGAAGAAAGGAAAAAGAAGAAGAAAAAACTGAGAAATGGAAGCACAAAACCATTTTGATTAAAATTTCCATTGCAGCTAAATGCGTCATTAAAAAAATGTGAATGACATACAAAGAGTTCTATGTTTTTTGAATAACAAGACGATAAATTATAGCTGAACACACAGTTTTTTTTTTACATTTCTTCAGCGTGGCTCCCTATTGTATTAATAGTCTGTCATAAAAGCTATACAAAGTTTGCTTAATCAGCTCAACATTTTGAAGTATGATTGCATTCAGAATTGTTTGGGCTATGGAGGGAACACTTTCACACACCAACGTCTGCTCATTACAGTATTGTAACATACCTCCAATGAAGCGTTTCTTTGAATATAATAATATCTTTTTTGCAATATGACATAATTTTTTTTTATTAAGTCATAGGATAGAAATTCTTTTGATTGTTTATTTATTCCTTGGCTACATTTTGAAAATTTGCGAATGGTAAATCTTTGCGTATGCAGCCGTTTTCACCTATCATGACATTAAATGACACAATACCTAAATCCTTTTATTCCTAGAATTAAACCAGGATGTACTGAAAACGTAAGCCGTTCTGCTGAACTTATCATTCCAAGATTACATAAAAAAACGTACAAAATAAGATAACAAACATGTTAAAGTACAAGAAAATGTACATAAAACGTGCCACATGGGCAAAGACCATTTCACCCCCATAGGGTGAGAAGAGACTAGGTAAGGAGGTGGCGCCACACGTCCCCCTGGAGACCCACTAAGCCAGGAGGAGGAATCAGGGTGGCTGAGTCAGCACATCAGTGGAGCAGCCTCTCTCCTTAAGCCTCCATTAACACTTCCTACACTCCCTGGGCTTCTTTTCTCTGGAGAATTGGGATATAGAGAAAGAACACCAAAGAATGCTGAGAAGTGTACTTTGAAACATTTTCTTTTTTTTGTCTTTAAGTTTCTTGACTTGCTTTTTTTTTTTTTTTGGGGGGGGGGGGGGGGGGGGGGGGGGGGCGGGAAAGTATAATGGTCAGAACATTGCACTCGCAATTTGACGACTCGAGTTCGACTCCCGTTCGAGGGGATTTTCCCCCTGGAGTTAACATCAATGCTGATTCCACTCTCCCCAAAAGTCTTTCGGATGAGACTGTAAACCGATGCCCCGTGTGCGAACGCACGCAGAACATCTTGCGCACACGTTAAATCCTGTTCCACTTTTAGTAAGAGTAGGCATTGTGTGCCGGTGGGAACAAATGAAAAGATTTACAATACCGCATACACACAGGGGACTGGATGAAAAAACCACATCAGTGCTTATTCCATTATCCTCTATATAAAAGAATGAATAAAAAAAAAACAACATTGATGAGTTTTGTGTTACAAGTCTGAATATTTTTTCTAGCAACAACAGAGGGGGAGGGGGGAGGGGGGGAGAGGGGTTGTATAAAAAAAGCCTGACGTGATCATTTTGTAGTGGAACGATTCTTAGCTTAAGCATGTACAATGTTACTTACACAGATAAAAGTTACTAGAAACTGCAGTATTTCTTTTGTCATAAAGCAACGTATCCATGAAATTCCCTTTTATGATGACAAAGATATAAAGATATGCCTTTAAAGCAAAACACACTAATGTGCGCACACACACACATACACACTTAAACACACACACACACGCGCGCGCGCGCGCGCACAAACAAACACTAACACTAGCTCTAACACACACACGTACACTGACACACACTAACACGCACTTCATTTCATTTCATTTCTTTTCATACCACTTTATGTCACAGCAGATTTCTCTGCGTGAAATTTGGTCTTTTATCCCCGGGGAGAACGCGTCGCCACAAGGGCAGCGTCTACCCTTTATCTTTTTTTCTTTTTCCTGTATTTGTTTCTCCATCAGAGTGACTTTTTTCTATAGAATGTTGCCAGGGACAACCCTCTTGCTGCCGTGGGTTCTTGTTACGTGTGATAAATGATGTGTAACATACGGGACCTCGGTTGATCGTATCATCCGAAAGACTAACACCCAGACCACCACTCATGATCTAATGAATGGGGGAAAAGTTTGGGGCCCAAACGGGATCCAAACCGCCGCACACTTCCGATCCGACGTGTCGCTTTCTAAGCAGGTGTGTTACCTCTAGACCACCGATCCACCTTGGCCTAGAATGACGAACCGAAATCAAATCCCATTCAACTGGCAGAATCTCTGAAACAAGTCAGTCATGTTAGGGTGACAACATGATGCCTTTGTGACAGACTATATGGCTTGAGTAGACATGTTGTTTAACTTCTTTTTCTCTCTCCACCTGTTCTTTCTTTCATGAGTACCCACTGTAACTTGCTCTGTCTTCTCTTTCCTTCTCCTTCAAAACAGTGAAGTGTTGAGAGTCAAGTGAAGTCAATTTTTTTTTCAAGTCAAATTTTTATTTCCAGATGGCATTCATTTATTTTGCATTTGTTATCTATTCTTTTATATCGACGAAAATAGAATAAGCACTCATGTGCTTTTTAATTTTTTTTTACATCCAGTCCCTGTATGTATGCAGTTTTGTAAATCTTGTCACCTGTTCCCACCGGCACACAATGGCCTACTCTTACGAAAATCGGAACAGGATTTAACATGAGTGCAAACTGTTCTGCGTGATACATTGAATAAGCATTGGTTTGCTTTTTTCATCAAGCTATCTATATAGGGAAAAATAATTTCATCAATAATGCTTGTTAAA
>CM060327.1:62678999-62691499 GCA_030674155.1 Stramonita haemastoma | reverse complement strand
TACTTCTCCTCCTTCTCCTCTTTCTCCTCCTCCTCCTCCTCCTCCTCTCTCTTCTCTTCCTCCTCATCCTTCTCCTCCTCCTCTTCCTCCTCCCCCTCCCCTCTTTCCCCTCCCTCTCCTCCCCCCTCCTCCTCTCCCCAGCTGCAAATGGGTGGGGAAGTTGGTGCTCACGGAGAGTGCTATGTTCCAGAACTCCATGTTGTAGATGGCATTTCTCTTATTGCTTTTGGCTTCTGAGGTATGTGTGCTTCCAATGATGTGCATGTAATATCCTGGATTTTGCTGGCGCATGTGTTTGATGTGGTGGGGTGGTGGGGTGGGGTGTGTGGGTGGGGTGTATGTGTGTGTGTGGTGTATGTGTGTGTGTGTGTATGTGTGTGTGTGTGTGTGTGTGTGTTGTGTGTGTGTGTGTGTGTGTGTGTGTGTGTGTGTGTGTGTGTGTGGTGTGTGTGTGTGTGTGTGTGTGTGTGTGTGTGTGTGTGGTGTGAATTATGTGTGTGTGTTTCTGTTTTTTTTAATTTTTACTTATTGATGTGTGGAAAAAACGATGATTGGCAGGAATGGCTGTGTTGGGCTTGGCTATAAGGAATATGAGTGAATTTACAAACAAAAAAACGAGCGAGCAAGCAAACTTACAAACAAATAAACAAAACACACAGTATTATTTTTCATTATTTTATTATCTATTATTAAGTGATTGTAGTGGATTACATTACAACATGTTTTCATATTTCATCAGATGGGGACAAAGCTTACTGGAGTGACAAGGAAGCTTCAGGACACTTTCAGGAGACAACGTCTCCTTTGACAACAAATTTCATAAAAGCTACAAAAAATGATAGCTGTGTAACAGATATACATTGGTAGGGTAGGCCTAGCACACACTTTCTTCAACCTCTGCCTGTCATTCTCCTCCCCCTCACCCCCTCTGGGGGGACGGAATAGCCTAGTGGGCAGCAGAACATTGCGCTTGCAATCTGACGACCCGGGTTCAATTCCCGTTCGAGGGGATTTTCACCCTGGAGTTAATATCAATGCTGACTCCACTCTCCCAAAAAGTCCTTCGGATAAGACTATAAACCGAGGCCCCGTGTGCGAACGCACGTAGAACATCTTGCTCACATGTCAAATCCTGTTCCACCTTTCATAAGAGTAGGCCATCGTGTGTCGGTGGGAAGGGATGACAAAATTGACAAAACTGCATACACACGAGGACTGGGTGTAAATAAGCACTCATGTGCTGGTGGCCCCACGGCCACCTGATATTGATGGGCTCCCTGTGAACTCCCGACCATGAGAATGAGACATAACGGATCTGGGCATATGGCTGTGGGGGGGGGGGGGGGGGGGGGGGGGGGGGGGGGGGGAGATTGAAAAGAGCAGCGTGGAACAGCAGGACGGGGACGTCACAGAAGATGACGCAGCAAAAAAAACAACTGCAAAGGTGACAATTTATGCGTCTGGGTCAAGTTGTACAAGCACACAAACAGCTCTAGGACAAGTTGTATAAGCACACTGAACAGCCGTGCTCAATCTCTGTTCATCTGTTTCACCCCCCTCCCCCCTCACTATCTACTGTTTTCCCACATGTCCCATCATCTCCCCCCCCCCTCCCCCCATTAACTGCAAATGGCTGGGGACGTGGGTGCCAATGGACAGTGCCGAGCCCCAGAAATCCATTTGGGTGATGGCATTCCTCTTTTGCTTCTTTTTCGGTGAAGGTATGGGGGATTGAGTTGTGGTGTGATGTACTACAGGACTACAGCAGATGATGTTATCTGGTGTGTGTGTGTGTGTGTGTGTGTGTGGTGTGTGTGGTGTGTGTGTGTGTGTGTGTGTGTGTGTGTGTGTGTGTGTGTGTGTGTGGTGTGTGTGTGGTGTGTGTGTGATGGTGTGTGTGTGTGGTGGAGAGAGAGGAGAGAGAGGAGGGGAGAGAGAGAGAGAGAGAGAGAGAGAGAGAGAGAGAGAGAGAGAGAGAGAGAGAGAGAGAGAGAGAGAGGGAGAGAGAGAGAGAGAGAGAGAGAGAGAGAGAGAGAAGAGAGAGAGGAAGAGAGAGAGGGAGGGAGAGAGAGACGAGAGAGGAAGAGAGAGAGACAGAGAGAGACAAGAGAGAGACAGAGAGAGAAACAGAGAGAGAGACAGAGAGAGACAGAGAGGTAGAGAGGGGGAGGAAGGAAGGAAGGAAGTAAGAAAGAGTGGAAAGCAACGAAGTGGAATAGATTCAACTGTAGCCAAGCCTTCTCTGTGCAGTTGCTCCTTTTCTGCTTATCTCAACCAACACCCCTTTCAATTTCAGCAGACTCTTTGACTTGACACTTTGCACAGATTTTGCAGTTAGTTGCACTAGGACTCCACGACTCAATACCTCCATTTTGCAATCAATCATGTCTGTCTCCTCAAAGCGCTATGGTTTTATGCACATAACAGATTATAGATTATAGATAAGGTGTCCCATAGCCTATGATGTCGTAGGGGAGCGAGGCATCAGAGACCTCAGCTTCTCTAGGGGCCAGCATATTGAGGGCGGGCCCATCTCCTCTTTCCTCGTAACATATCATACACATCCACTAATTGCACCCATTGACAGAACTGTAGCAATATATCGGGAAAACCTATGGCCAGCATCTTTGAGTGCCTGCAGTGACAAATTGCAGCAGGGTGACGAATTACTCCAGAGGGGCTGGCACACAGTTTCATCAGTCCCTCCTCCTTTCTCCCCCCTCTCCTCCTCAACTTGTTCCGCTTTTCGTAAGAGTAGGCCATAGTGTGCCGACAAGAACAGATGACAAGATTTACAAACTGCATACACACGGAGGCTGGATGTAAAAAAAGCATATTAGTGCTTATTCCATTATCTTCGATATAAAAGAATAAATTAAAAAAAAGATAAATAAAAACCTGCCATTCACACCCACCACATTCCATGTGCAGGATTTCTCCTGTGTTCGCTCACACTCTGGCACTATGTATCTTTTGTATTCTTAAGGACAAAGTATCTGCAGCGAGCGGAGGAAGTGAGAAAGTGTGTGTACAAGTGAAGACATTGACAGAGGTAGGAGGGTGCAGTTTTGTGGAGACATTTGTAACAGAAGGTACTAATCTCTTCACCTCTGGCCATTGTGTGCCGGTGGGAACAGATGACAATATTTACACAACTGCATACACACGGAGGATGGATGAAAAAAGCGCATGAGTGCTTATCCCATTATCTTACTATTACCAATGTATTCATAATCATTGTAATCAATGTATTCATAATCCAATCAACTACAATATTACTATATTATTATATCCAATCAACTACCACTATTACCATTATCCCCGTGTGCGAACGCGCGCAGAACATCTTACGTACACGTTAAATCCTGTTCCGCTTTTCGTAAGAGTAGGTCATCGTGTGCCGGTGGGAACAGATGACAATATTTACAAAACTGCATACACACGGGGACCGGATGAAGAAAAGCACATGATTGCTTATTCTGTTATCCTCGATATAAAAGAATAAATAAATAAATAAATAAATCTTCGATATAAAAGAATAAAATAAAAAATAATAATAATAAACCCTCTGTGGGCAGTGTCAGATTCCAGATATCCCCTCTTCCACCTCTCAATACTGTAGTTGGTTGAAATACGAATACATTGAATGTTAATTACGTTAAAGCATCTTGGCAGAGGCTAACAAAAGATGCCTGTGTGACAAATTGTGTGAGCGCTGTATGCATTCTTCTCAATCTCTGTCAATCCATTTCAGCTCCGTGTCCACTCTTTCCCTCCATCTCATCTTCCTTGATCCTCCTCCCCCCTCTCCCTCCCCCTCCCCCCTCCACCTCCCTCCCACCCTCTGCCAATGGCTGGGGATGTTAGTGCAAATGGAGAGTGCGAGTTCTAGAAATCCATTTTGTTGATGGCATTTCTCTTTTGGTCTTTTTCCCCCTTCTCCTGTTGAGATATGTGTGCATTGATTATTGGCTGCCAGCCAGAACATAAAGAAATTGCATTTTCTGGTGTGGGGTGTGTGCGTGCGTGCGTGCGTGTGTGTGTGCGTGTGTGTGTGTGTGTGTGTGTGTGGGGGTGGTGGTGGTGGTGTGTGGTGTGTGTGTGTGTGTGTGTGTGTGTGTGTGTGTGTGTGGTGGTGCGTGCGTAAGAAATGTCCTCAGTTTTGAAAAAATGTCATCAACGTCAGCAGTTTTTTTTATGTTGTTTAAATATCTAAATTTTTCGATTCAATTTCTTTTTATTCAAAGTGATACCTTGATAGACAGTTCTTGGTGTTTGGGTATCATATTTTGGTGTATAATTGTTTCAAGGCCCGTCACACACTCTGCAACTTTAAACGAAAATGATGACTAAGCAAAAGACGGTGCAAATCTGTATCAAGAAATGGAGTTGACATCATTCCTTATTCAAAATACAAAGCAGAAACTTTGTATATCGACAGCATAAGAAAATAAGTTCCAGTTGTTTCTCCTAATCTTTGGCAGCCATTTGATTGTGTTTCCATAGCAGACAGCACACACAGGAGTCAAACTAAACTCTGTGATACCAATATGATGATACATAAAATTATATGTCTGCGAGAAGAAAAAGCCTGTTAACGTTGGTAAGAAAAAAATGTGATGTCTCACCACATAATGAATCGCATTGCATCAGAGGTCAGTTTTTAGTTATTGACGTGTTATTAATTTTCAATGTAATGTCTATACAAGTACAAAAACAGGTTGAAAACCGGACAACTCCATGAAAAGTTATTACAAGTTGAAATGATAGACTGCAGGAAATGAGAAAATGATAAGTTTAGCATCCTAGTAGGTGGTCAGATTGAGGGCATGGGTATTCTTAAAACATTTTTAAAGGCAAAAGGAAACCAAATTATGCCTTGATATTTTATCACAAGACAGAACAATTGCAAAAGCTTTAAAATTAATCAAAATTTCAAAATCAACAGCTTGACCCCCACCTGCCTAAAATGGTTCCTATCGGAAAAGTTGTCTGGTGCTAAATGACTCATTTCGTGGTGGAGCGTGTGTAGCCTCAGTCAGACACATCAACCCCAACATTTGCTGACTATTACGACAAATGACAACAAAATCCTACCAAAAAAAAATCAACACAAAAGCATTATTTTTTCCTACAGAGGTGATGATGGTAATGGTTTATTGACAATAAAGACCTATCTTCCTGCAATGCCAGAAAGATGACAACACTTCATTCCACTGTCAAAGAGCCTGCAGAGTCATTCATCACAATCACAGCTTCTCCCCTGACAACACATCAACCCCATGAAGGTGACAAATATGTCTGTGTGACAGATTGTGTGGGAGGAGAGGAGAGAGAGGCAGACACTGTGGCCAACCTCCATCCAATCCTTCCCACCCTGCCCTCTCCCCCCCTCCCCGCTCATTCGCACTCTGCTGTCCCTCTTGTCTTCACCCTCACCACTCACCCTTTCTCATCCCCCTCCTCCCTTGTATCTCTCCCCCCCCCCCTCCCCCCCCAAAATGGTCCAGGATGGCTCAGCCAGTGGGAAAGTGTCCAGTTTCAGAAATTCCCAACACTTCCCCCTCACGTGTTGTTGGTTGAGGTTGTGGCTGCACTGAATGTGATAGTGCAGCAAATCTGCATCTTATGAGTTATTCATTTGTTTTCTATCATTTTATTCTTTTATATCGAGGATATGAGATAAGCACTCATGTGCTTTTTTTCATCCAGTCCCCGTGTGTATGTAGTTTTGTAAATTCCATCTGTTCCCACCGGACACGATGGCCTACTCTTACGAAAAGCGGAACAGGATTTAACATGTGCGCAAGATGCTCTGCGTGCGTTCACGCACGGGACCTCGGTTTATAGTCTCATCCGAAGGACTTTTGGGGAGAGTGGAGTCAGCACTGATGTTAACTCCAGGAGAAAAATCTCCTCGAACAGGAATCGAACCCGGGTCGTCAAATTGCGAGCGCAATGTTCTGACCACTAGGCTAACCCGTCCCCCCAGGTTGAGGTATTGTGGCTGCACTGAATGTGGAATAGCTGCAAATCCTGCCAGCGTTACGAGTTAGGCCTGTGTGACAAATTGTGGGGTCACCATCGTCATGTGTGTTCCATATCTGTGTCCAGCTGTTTCACTCCCACATCCATTGTTTTCTTTTTTCTTGTCCTCCTCCTCCTTCTCCTCCTCCTCCTCCTCCTACTCCTCTCCCTTCTCCTCCTCCTCCTCCTCCTCCTCCTCCTCCTCCTCCTCCTCCTCCTCCTCTCTCCTTCTCCTCCTCCTCCTTCTTCTTCTCTTCTTCCTCCTCCTCCTCCTCCTCCCCCTCCTCCTCCTCCTCCCCCTTCTCCTCCTCCTCTCTTCTTCTCTTCTTCCTCCTTCTTCTCCTCTTCCTCCTCCTTTTCCTCCCCCCTCTCCTCCTCCTCCCTCTTCCCCCTCCCTCCCTCTCCTACCTCCTCCTTTCCTCTTCTCCTCCTCCTTTTCCTCCTCCTCCTCCTTCTCCTCCTCCTCCTCCCTCCCCTTCCTTCTCCTCCACCTCCTCCTCCACACTCCACCTCTTCCTCCTTCTCCTCCCCCTCCTTCTCCTCCTCTCCTCTTCCTCCTTCTCCTTTTCCTCCTCCTCTCGCAGGCTTTAAATGGCTGGGGATATTGGTGCAAATGGACAGTGCTGAGATCCCGAAATCCGTTTTGTTGATAACATTTCTCTTGGATTTTCTCCCTTTTATTTCTTTAGGTATGTAAGTGGGTATTGAATGCTGTGCTACTGGAAAATAAAAAGTAAAATGTTTTGGTGTGGTGTGTGTGTGTGTGTGTGTGTGTGTGTGTGTGTGTGTGTGTGTGTGTGTGTGTGTGTGTGTGTGTGTGTTGTGTGTGTTGTGTGTGTGTGTGTGTGTGTGTGTGTGTGTGTGTGTGTGTGTGTGTGTGTGTGTTGTGTGTGTGTGTGTGTGTGTGTGCGTGAGTGTGTGTTAGTGTGTGTAGTGTGTGTGTGTAGTGTTGTGTGTGTAGTGTGTCAGTGTGTGTGTGTGTAGTGTTGTTGTGTGTAGTGTCTGTATGTGTGTATAGTGTACATTTCAAAATGTCTGTGGAGGAAATTTCTTAAGTGCATTTCCACTCTGCCATTTTCACTTTCTCATTTGCGGATTTTCTCTATGCGTTTTGTTTGCTATCTGCAATAATCAACGCAAGTAAAGAAAACACACACACACACACACACACACACACACACACACACACACACACACACACACACACACACACACACACACACACACACACACACAATAGATATATATATATATGCATATATATATATATATATATATATCTACATGTGTGGGAAATTGCAGAACCCAGGCTTTTACAAAATACCCCTGCAGTTTGTCTTATTTTTTCTCTCTTGATTATGTATGCCAGTGACAGAGTCTGGAGGACAGAAGTGACAATCCATTAGGTCATTTCTTGTCCCCTTTTTTCTGTTGTTTCATCTGGATGTGTAGGCATGCTCTGTCAGTCTTTTACATCCTATCGTTTCTTTCTACTTCAAATCTGTGGTGCTGCGACTCTCTGTTTCTTTATTGCTAACCGAATCTGTTTGTCTCTCTGTCTATCTGTCTGTCTGTGTGTCCTCTGTCTGTCTGTCTGTCTGTCTGTCTCTCTGTCTGTCTCTGTCTCTATCTCTGTCTTTTTCTCTCTCTCTCTATGTGTCTCTCTACATCTATCACTCTGTCTCTGTCTCTCTCTGTCTCTGTCTGTCTCTGTGTCTCTGTCTCTGTTTCTATCTATCTCTCTATCTCTCTATCTCTCTATCTATCTATCTATCTATCTATCTCTCTATCTCTCTATCTCTCTATCTCTCTATCTCTCTATCTCTCTATCTATCTATATATCTATCTATCTATCTATCTATCTATCTATCTATCTATCTGTCTCTCTGTGTCTCTGTCTCTCTATCTCTTTATCTCTCTATCTGTCTACCTCTCTCTCTATCTGTCTACCTCTCTATCTCTCTCTCTCTATCTCTCTCTCTATCTATCTATCTACCTATCTATCTATCTATCTATCTATCTATCTATCTATCTATCTATCTATCTATCTATCTATCTATCTATCTATCTACCTATCTATCTATCTATCTCTCTCTCTCTATCTATCTATCTATCTATCTATCTATCTATCTATCTATCTATCTATCTATCTATCTATCTATCTATCTATCACTATCTCTCTATCTATCTATCACTATCTCTCTCTGCCTCTCTGTCTCTCCCTCTCTCTGTCTCTCTCTGTCTGTCTCTATCTTTGTTCTCTGTCTCTGTCTCTGTCTCTGTCTGTCTCTGTTTTTCTCTCTCTCTCTCTCTTTCTCTTTCTCTCTCTCTCTCTCTCTCTCTCTCTCTCTCTCTCTCTCTCTCTCTCTCTCTCTCTCTCTCTCTCTCTCTCTCTCTCTCTCTCTCTCTCTCTCTCTCTCTCTCTCTCTCTCTCTCTCTCTCTCTCTTCCACGCTCCCTCCCCCTTCTCTCTCCCCCCTTTCTTCCCCCTCTCTCCACCACCCTCTCTGTGTCTCTTTTCCAATCACTTTCAATCAACTCGGGCCTAACTCAGGAAGCCTGGAAGGGGACCGTGTCTGCCACGCTGTCTCCTGTCGTGATGAGGTTAAAGTAGTTCTGAACAAAATAAAATCCCCAATCCCCACTCCCCAATCCACAGTCCCCACTAGCAGTGCTGATTGTGACTTTTACAGTAGTACAGCATACATTTGACGTAGACTACTTCTGTGTTGTAGACCAAGTAGCCTAGTGGGTAGAGCGTTATTGTGTTTTTTTTCAAGAAGAAAGGTGGCATCAGTATAGCAGTGTAATAAGCAGTGTTATAACAGAGGAAATGTGGCATCAGTACTACAGTGTAATAACAGAGAGGAAATGTGGCATTAGTATCGCAGGGTAATAACAGAGAGGAAATGTGGCATTAGTATCGCAGGGTAATAACAGATGAAGCATGGCATCAGTATTACAGTGTAATAACAGATGAAAGGTGGCATTAGAATTACAGTGCAATAACAGAGAGGAAAAGTGACATCAGTATTACAGTGTAATAACAGAGAAAAGTGATATGAGTTTTACAGTGTTATAACAGAGAAAAGTGATATGAGTTTTACAGTGTTATAACAGAGAGGAAAAGTAACATCAGTATTACAGTGTAATAACAGAGAGGAAAAGTAACATCAGTATTACAGTGTAATAACAGAGAGAAATAGTGACATCAGTATTACAGTGTAATAACAGATGAAAGGTGACATCAGTATTACAGTGTAATAACAGAGAGGAAAAGTGACATCAGTATTACAGTGTATTAACAGAGAGGAAAAGTGACATTAGTATTGCAGTGTAATAACAGAGAGGAGAAGTGACATCAGTATTTCAGTGTAATAACAGATGAAAAGTGACATCAGTATTACAGTGTAATAACAGAGAGGAAAAGTGACATTAGTATTACAGTGTTATAACAGATGAAAGGTGGCATTTTCATTACAGTGTAATAACAGATGAAAGGTGGCATTAGTATTACGTGTAATAACTGATGAAAAGTGGCATTAGTATTCATTAGTATTACAGTGTAATAACAGATGAAAAGTGGCATTAGTATTCATTAGTATTACAGTGTAATAACAGATGAAAAGTGGCATTAGTATTACAGTGTAATAACAGAGGAAAAGTGACATTAGTATTACATTGTAATAACAGAGGAAAAGTGGCATAAGTATTACAGTGTTATAAAAGAGAGAAAAAGATGCATCAGTATTGCAATGTAATAATAGAAAATAGTTGGCAATTATTTATTTATTTTATTTGTTTGTTTATTTATGTAATCATTCATTTATTTATTCTTTTATATCGAGGATATTGACATAAGCACGTATGGTTTTTTTTTACATCCAGTCCCCGTGTGTAAGCATCAGTATTGCAGTGTGATAACAGAAAAAAAATATCATCAGCATCGCAGTACATGAACAGTATAAAGGTGACATTAGTATCACAGTATCATAACAGAAAAAATGTGTCATTAATATTGCAATGAATGAAAGATGGTATCAGTATCGCGGGCACAACAATTAGTAAAAGGCAAAAAAGGCCATCTGACACGAGAGCCAAAAGCCATGGTATATATAAATCACCATCACCCTCCATGTGACCGTGTCCGCTTGCAACTCGATACTGATGGGGAAACAGAATGGGACAGATGTAATGGAGCAACAAGGAAGAGGGTGATATAGGTGAGGGCGTTAAAGAGAGAGAGAAGAGAGAGAGAGAGAGAGAGAGAGAGAGAGAGAGAGAGAGAGAGAGAGAGAGAGAGAGAGAGAGAGAGAGAGAGAGAGAGAGAGAGAGAGAGAGAGAGGAGAGAGAGAGAGAGAGGAGGAGAGAGGGGGGGGGGGGGGAGACAAGGCAAGGCAAGGCAAAATTCTTTTATTCGAGGATAATAGATAAGCACTCATGTGCTTTTTTACATCCAGTCCCCGCCCCTTTCAGGGATAACATCAAGATAAAAAGACAGCCTCAACTAAAACAAGAACAATTATAATGATCCAATTACCAAGAGCAAACCACACCAAGTATCAAACAACAGGTAAGAAATAAGACAGAGATACAATATTAAGGTAATGTTATAAAAAAAAGGCACTCATTCAGAAACGAAAATAAGAAGTAAGAATCAATGATGATTTTGATTTGAATAATAAACAAGCAAACAAACAAACAAAGAAACAAAAAAACAACAACAAAAAAACAAACAACAACAAAAACAAACAACAACAACAACAACAAAACAAAACAAAACAAAAACAAACAAACAAAAAACAAAACAAAAAAAGGCGCAATGATTATAGATCAAACATGAGAATATGATGAGGTTAGATGACTGAAAATATCAATCCACCACCATCTATCATCAAAATATGTCCCATAAAACATAAGATTTTGATAAAGGGTGAGAAAGAGCAACAACAACAGGTAAGACATAAGACAGAGATACAATATTAAGGTAATGTTATAAAAAGGCACTCATTCAGAAACGAAAATATGAAGTAAGAATCAATGAAGAATTTGATTTGAGTACAAAAAAACAAACAAAAACCAATCAAAAAAAAAAAAAAAGCCGCAATAATTAAAGAGCAAGCATGAGAATATGATGAGGTTAAATGACTGAAAACATCAATCCCGCCATCTATTATCAAAATAAGTCCCATAAAGCACAGTTTTTGAACAAAAACCCCCAACTCACACTCACACACACACACACACACACACACACACACACACACACACACACACACACACACACACACACACACACACACACACACACACCTCACTTAGTCTTATGATTATAGTCATAAGATCGTCATAATCTGAGAGAAGTGAGGAGGGAGAGGGCAGATAGTTTGAGAGGGGAGAAGTGTGGTTTGTTATTTTTGATTCATCAAGTAGATTAGAAGGTGATTTTTTAAGGTTGTTAATGATTGATGCTGTTTAATTGAGTCATGGAGGGAGTTCCATAGCGTAGGGCCTGAGTATAGTAAGCTGGTTTTGAACAAGGGAGAGGGAGAGAGAGAGAGAGAGAGGAGAGAGAGAGAGGAGAGGGGGGGGGGGGGGGAGAGAGAGACAGAGAGACAGAGAGAGGCGGAGAGAGACAGAGAGAGACAGAGAGAGGCAGAGAGAGACAGAGAGAGACAGGAGAGAGACAGAGACAGACAGACAGACAGACAGACAGACAGACAGACAGCCAGCCAGACAGACGGACGGACAGCCAGCCAGACAGACGGACAGACAGACAGCCAGCCAGACGGACAGACAGCCAGCCAGACAGACGGACAGACTGAGACAGAGAGACAGAGAAGGTCTGGCAAATATGTTTTGTCCGTTTTTTTTGTTTGTTTTTTAAAAAAAATTTTGGGGGGAGGGGTAGTTTTAGAGGGGTATAGGATAGCTCAGTGGCCAGATCGCTTGCTTTCCACAAGCATCGAGCGTGGTTACCAATTGGATGGGTGACCGTTTTCGCGCCTTGGCTTTAGTACAATTCCCCAGTTCAACCAGCTGTCAATAGATACCTGCCCTTTTTAGGGTCAGGGAAGGTAAAGCAGCGAGGGAGAGGAGATGGGCGCCGCCCTCAATATGCTGGCCCCTAGAGAAGCTGAGGTCTCTGATGCCTCGTTCCCCTACGACCACATAGGCTATGAGACACCTTTACCGTTATCTTTTCATGGAGAACGACTCTTTGAGTCCGTTTTTTGAACTGACTCTCCTGGGTTTCGATGGGGTTTGTTCGGACTTTTGTCTCTCTGTACCTTCTTTCTCTTTTTCCACTGTTTGTCTTTGTCTTTGCATCATTTTGTTCTATACTTTCAAGTTTGTTCAATTAAAATAAAGTCTGACAGGTGTCTCTTTTGACGTTCTGTGTGTCAGATCTATCTGAGATTTTATCTCCCAGCTTTCCTGTCAAACGCACATGCTTAACAGTCAGTCTGTCTG
>CM060327.1:62666499-62668999 GCA_030674155.1 Stramonita haemastoma | reverse complement strand
TTTTGTTGTTGTTTATTTCCATTTGTGTTGTTGTTGCTTTATTTTGTTCTGGTTCGAGGAAAAAGACGAAACAATGTTATTTTACTTTAAGGTGTTTTGTTATAAGTGCGTGTGTGTTTGTGTGTGTTTGTGTGTGTATGTGTATGTGTGTGTGCGCGCGCGCGCGGGCGCGTGTGTGTGTGCGTGTGTGCGCGGTGTGTGTTTGTACGTGTTTGGGGCGTGTGTGGGGCGTGCGTGTGTTTGTGCAAATTTGCAGGATCTATGGTTGTTAATATGTGGGTATGTTATATTTGCAGGCTGCGCAAAGAGGCCTCATAAGCAATCTGGGCTAAATTTTCAAAACTATTTTGGAGGTTGAGGGGGGTGAGGGGTAGCTTAATGGTTATAGAAGTAAGTTTACATATTTTTTTAATAGTTTATTTTCATCTTTTTCAAAGAGCTAAACATATCTTCTTTATCGTACAAGAGTTTATCGTTAGCATTCTCTGTGAGTATGCTTATTACTTTACAAGAATTACATTCATCTTGCATTTGCCCACGCGAAGGTCAAACTGAACATCAAAAAGATTTGAACAAAACAGTTACAACTTCGCTCTTTGCTATGAAGGAAAAGTCAAGAGTATTAAGCGTCTAATTAATAGTAATCAAACGAGCAATGTTTGGATTCGCAAGGACAAAGGCGGAAAACTTCAAGCCAATGATGTTTATGATTCAATTCAGTAATATAAAGATAACAAACAGACAAAGACGACTAATGGCGGAAACTTTTGAAACAACATGTGCGTGTGATGTGTGTATGTGAGAGAGAGAGAGATAGAGAGACAGAGACAGACAGACAGCAAGACAGACAGACAGACAACATGCATGTGTGTATGTGTGCGTGCGTGTGTGTGCGTGTGTGTGTATGTGTGTGTGTGAATGTACATGTGTGTGTGTGCGTGTGTGTGTGTGTGAATGTGCGTGTGTGTGTTTGTGTGTGTGTACATGCGTGTGTGTGTGCGTGCGTGTGAGTGTGCGTGTGTGTGTGAGTGTGTGAGTTCATGTGTGTGAATGTGGGTGTGTGTGTATGCGTGCGTGTGTGTGTATGTGTGCGTGTGTGAATGTGTGTGTGTGTGTGTTCATCTTGGTCGTGGTAGTGTTAGCAGTAACTAAGAATGGTTAATCAAATACGTGCGTTCGTATGCGTGTATGTATGTATCTTTGTCCTGAGACGGGGTGTGTCTGAAAAACACTATAATCATATTTTATTTTATAAAAATAAACCCGCTCACCCACATTTGTAAACCTTACTTTTATAATAGCTAACGATTTTAGAACAGGAAAGAGTTTCAACAAACATCAAATCCTCCACTCTTTCATAATGCATGCTTTAATAATTAATGATACAAATATTGAGGAGGAAAAACAGCGCAACTGGAGTTAGAGCGAATGGCCTCTGGCCATCAGACAATATTTCATCTCCCGCCAGGCAGAACCACAGGGGATGATCGATGGAGGAAAGCATTGAAAAATGGATGAATGCCTACATACATCCATGATGTAAAGATGTTTGAGGGACGGACAGGGATCGAAACCCACGCGAAATGAGAACAACAGGAAATGACGACAATGGAAACCGGAAATCGATTTACAGAAAATAATAATATACTCGTGATGAGTTTCTCCATCATTTCTAGATGATTAAATTCTTTATGATTTTTTGTTATCTTTGTTTTTAATATTTTCGTTTATTATCATCTTCGTTTTTAAGAAACTATTCAGTAAAAATTTGTCGTCGTAATAAAGATTGTGATCTAATCATGATATCGTTTGTTTTCACAATCTTTTTCTCATGTTCTTAACGTTGCCCGTTACAAAGATGATGAGCATGATTAATCCTATCTTCTTCATCATTATTATCATCACAATCTTCTTTAGGTTTAATTAATTTTTGCCATCGTTATGTTACTAGCATCTTTCCCCGGCCCGTGATCCTTGTAAATCATAGTTCATGTTTTGCAGTTTGTCACCATTTATGGGATGAAAATCAAGTTAGTCATCATTATCATTACTGTCATCGTCATTCTCATCATCAACGTCATCCCCTATCATCAAAGAGGCTGACACAGCTTCCCCCCCCCCCCCCAACTTTCTTGCTAAACTTTGGTGGACCCTCACTCTTTTCTTCATCATTGTCCCTTTCATCGCCGTCAGATATATATACCATTATCAGCACTCTCATTATCCCTACCTTCAGAAGTAAAGTAAGAAGCATACTTACCACTACTCTCTCTCTCTCTCTCTCTCTCTCTCTCTGTCTCTGTCTCTCTCTCTCTCTCTCTCTCTCTCTCTCTCTCTCTCTTTCTTCTCTTCTTCTCTCTGTCTCTGTCCTGTCTCTGTCTCTGTCTCTCTCTCTTCTCCTCTCTCTCTCTCTCTCTCTCTCTTTCTCTCTCTGTCTGTCTCTGTCTCTATCTCTGTCTCTGTCTCTGTCTCTCTCTGTCTCTCTCTCTCTCTCTCTCTC
>CM060327.1:62648999-62656499 GCA_030674155.1 Stramonita haemastoma | reverse complement strand
ACATCCAGTCTCCGTGTGTATGCAGTTTTGTCAATTTTGTTAACTGTTTCTAAGGCACACGATGGCCTAATCTTTCAAAATGCGGAACAGGATTTGACATGTGCGCAAGATGTTCTGCGTGCGTTCGTACACGGGGCCTCGGTTTATAGTCTCATCCGAAGGACTTTTGGAGAGAGTAGAGTCAGCACTGATGTCAACTTCTGGAGAAAAATCCCCTCTGCACTCGATCACAAAACTCCCCACCCTTAATTCACCAGACGCCGCCGAGATTCGAACCCACGACTTCATGGACCCATGGGATTGAAGTCAAACGATCTGAACCACTCGGTTATGGCGACCGTCAAGTAGTTGGCTAATCCTGAAAAGAAATGGCTAGGGTGGTTTGTGTTTTCGCTTACCCTTAATTATTATCATTGTATAATTATTGTCTATGATGTGTGTGTGACTGGTGATGGAGTAAAACAGGGTGATAGTCTTGACTGTACATTCCGTGTTGTCGCTTTTTTGTTTTGTTGTTCGTGAATATTGAGTGCTGTAAGGTATAAAGCGACGCAATGAATTAAAAAGGCATGCTGAATGTTTTGTTTTTTTTATCATCATACCCATGTTATGCACTTGAAGCGTTATCACTTTTTAATGATAACCATAGAACAGAAAGGTGTTTTTGTACTTTTTATGTTTATTTTTTATTGTTACTACCATTATTATCATTATCATCATCATTATTATTATTATTATTATTATTATTATTATTATTATTATACTACCACTAACACTACTACTAACTATCATCATCATTATTATTAGTGTTATCATTATTACTATTCTTCTTCTTCTTCTAATATTTGTATTATTGTTTTCTTTTTCTTTTTTTTTACTTCTACTAGCATTTTTAGCCTTATTTTATCATCATCATCATCGTCATCATCGTCATCATTATCATTGTCATACTATTGCCACTGAGGCATTTGAGAAGTACTTTGGAAGTGTTAGGCCTATCATAGACTTTTTCTTGAAACAACCAAGCAGGTATTTTGAGAACTGAATATTGTTAAACCTTTGGCGTCTTTTAGATTTTGTGATAATAAATAAAATTTATATAGGCATTCATTCGATATGGCACTTGTAGATAATGTTCCAGTTTTTTCATTTGAATATTTTGCTAATTATGTGCACTATCTATATTTCTTTACAGGTTATTTTAATTCTTTTGGTGGAGGGCGGGAGGGAGGGGGGATAATCGGACAACATAACCTTCTCATACAGTCAAACAACTCCAAATTCTCCCCAAAAAGCAAGGGTACAGAAAAATGAAGAGGGGGGGGGGGGGGGGGGGGGGGGGGGGGGGGGGGGGGGGGGGGGGGGGGGGGGGGGTTGCAATCAATGGTTTCAACATTGAGGTCAGATTCCTGATCCAAGAAGAGTGGCATGGCTGACCTAGCGGTGCCAATCACTGCCATAGCCTCCCTCACAGGAGTATGCCAGCAGACATAATCATTAACGGGCAGGACGGGGTAGCCTCGTAGTCAGAACATTGCGCTCGCAATTTGACGACCCGAGTTCGATTCCCGGTCGAGGAGATTTTTTCCCCTAGAGTCATCAGTGCTGACTCCACTCTCCCCAAAAGTCCGGATGAGACTTTAAACCGAGGCCCCGTGTGCGAGCGCACGCAGAACATCTTGCGCGCATTTTAAATCCTGTTCCGCTTTTCGTAAGAGTAAGCTATTGTGTGCCGGTGGGAACAGGTGACAAGATTTACAAAAGCGCATACACACGGGGACTGGATGTAAAAAAGCACATGAGTGCTTATTCCATTATCCTCGATATAAAACAATAAATAGATAAATAAATAAGTCAATCAATCAATCAATCAATCAATCAATCAATCAATCAATCAATCAATCAATAAATTAACGCTTTTCCTTGGGAGGCCAGAAAGTCTATCTGAAAATACTGTTCACTTTGCTTAGTAGCAGGACGAAGTTGCACACAAGCTTTGCTGTTGCTGTTATTTCGGTTTTTTATCTCTTAAAATGTCTTAAAATGTAGCTAGATGTGAAATGTACATTACACATTATTTTCTTTCTTTTTTCTTTCTTTCTATCTGTTATTCTTTCTTTCTTTCTTTCTTTTTTTCTTTTGTTTTCTTTCTTTCGTTCTTTCTTTCTTTCTTTCCCAGTTTCTCCGCTAGGTCTCTGAGGTTCACCAATAGTAGTATTTTGCGTATGCAACTGTTTTTCCCCACCATGAAGGTAGCCGCATTCCGCCTTCGGGCAGTGTATGCTGGATTTGTTCATGCTTCCGTAACCTACCTAATGTTAAGATGAATTACGGGATCTTTAACGTACGTGTTTGATCTTCTGAATGTGTGTGGTGTGAACGAAGGGAATTAAGGCGCTGGCAGGTCTGCACTTGAAGTTGACCTGGGAGATCGTGAAAATTCCCCACCCTTATTTATTTTACCAGACGCCACCGCTGAGAATCAAACCCACGACTTCATGGATGCATAGAGACTGAAGTCTAACAATCTTGGCAACTCGGCTATAGCGTCCGTTATATACATATAATTGAGAAAATATAGTGGGAAAAAAAACAAGAGCAGGTAACCAGTTACAACTTCATTCTCATCATAAAATTACTGTTTGTCAAGGATTCAAAAGAAAAAAATCACTATGAGATAATAATCTTTCAAGGCAGCATTTGAAGTTATTATTGAGTAAAGACCATGGATATGCTTTAGGCCTGACCTGACTCGATTAATGTTGGGGACGGGATAGCTCAGTGGTCAGATCACTTGCTTTGCCCAACCTAGGATTAAGCAGCATCAAACGTGGTTACCAGTTGGATGTGTGACCGTTTGCGCTCCTTGGCTTCAGTACATTCCCCCAGTTCACCCAGCTGTAAATAGGTACATGCCCTTTTGAGGGTCAGGGAAGGTAAAGCAGCGAGGGAGAGGAGATGGGCGCTGCCCTCAATATGCTGGCCCTGGAGAAGTAAAGTCTCTGATGCCTCGCTCCCCTACGACCGCCTAGGTTATGGGACACCTTTACCGTATATATGTGTATGCATAAATATATATATATATATATATATGACATAAAGTAGTAAAAACAAAATAAATAAATACATGGATCTACACAGTTAATTAAGCCTGTTGTCATAACGCTGTCAAGTGCTGACATAACGTGACAATGCACAAGAAGACGGACGTTTGCAAATGTCCTGACACGCATATTCATTCCTCTTCCAATCTAAACGGGATCAGACCAGGCTGTCACAATTGCTGTGTGAGTGAGTGAGTGAGTGTGAGTCAGTGGAACCGCTATTGACTCCATTCAGACTCATCCCCAGTAATCTCTGGCATTGTGCAGACAAGCCGATTTGAGCCCCCAGTCCTGTTCTGTTCTCAAGCCTGTTTTCTAGGGTTTGGTTTATCAGAAAGCATGAAAAGGCAAAACCACTCTCACTGTGAATGATTTGGTTTATTGTTCTCTTCGTTGCTGATATTATTTATTTATTTATTTTTTATATATTTATTTATTTATTTTTTATATTTGTATTTATTCTTTTATATCGAGGATAATGGAATAAGCAAATCATGTGTTGTTGTTTTTTTACATCCTTTCTTTTTTTTCTTTTTCTTTTATTCTCTTACATCGAGGATAATGGATTAAGCACTCATGTGCTTTTTTTTTTACATCCAGTCCTTGTTTGTATGCAGTTGTGTAAATCTTGTCATCTGTTCCCACCGACACACAATGTCCTACTCTTACAAAAAGCGGATAAGGATTTTAACGTGTGCGCAAGATGTTCTGAGTGCGTTTTCACACAAGTCCTCGGGGTTTATAGTCTCATCCGAAGGACTTTTGGGGAGAGTGGAGTCAGCACTGATGTTAACTCCTTTGTTGATACTGCTAGCTAACTTGCACACGGGGACTGGATGTAAGTAAACACATGAGTGTTTATTCCATTATCCTCGAAATAAAAAAAATAAATGAATGGAATGGAACGGGAACATTTTTTTTTAATTGGGCAGCTATAGCAGTACAAGACGATACAATACCACGTAATACAATGCAATACACTGCACAACCATACTAACACTAAATCATCTCAATGTCACGAGAAGTTCATATGAATTATAAACATAAGCTAAAAATAACAAACATTGATCACATAACATAAGACTAAGCAGAATTTTAGTTTCACGCAAACAGTTGCTCTAATTAAAAATAAAAAAGACAAGCAACAATAAAAACCGCAAAGACAAATTCATACATCAGTGACATCCATCCATACGTGTGTATTCAAAATACACAAGCACTGGCACATTTACACCCCTCCCCCACCCCCTGCACACACACACACACACACACACACACACACACACACACACACACACACACACACACACACACACCACACCACACACCACACACACACAATGACATGCACGCGTATAAAAATTATATACTTTGGCAGGGTGATGGGGATTTGGATTGTTGAAGGCAGGGACAGTTATGAGATGAAACAGGAGAGGAAAATTGAAAATACATAATACATGTCTTGAGGCTGGGTCTCAAAGTGTCATCATTTTATACCATCGTGATGAGGGACTGGGTGAGGCATCACATCACTCACCATGTGGCAAGTCACATAAGGGAAGAGGCATTTCACTTTTTTTTCTTTCATTTCGAGGACAATGAAAAAAGCAGCCAGGTGCTTTTCTACATCTAGTCCCTATATGCATACAGTTGTGTCAGTTTTGGCATCCGTTCCAACACGCACACGATGGTCAACTCTTCCGAAAAGCGGTTCGGGTTTTGTCGTGTGCGTAAGATATTCTGCGTGCGTTCGCACACGGGACCTTGGGTTATAGTCTCAACCGAAGGACTTTTAAGGGGAGCAGATCGAGTCGGCTCATATAAACTCCAGAGGAAAATTCCTCTTGAACGAGATTCGAACCCAGGTCAACAGATCACGAGCGCAATGCGCATCACTATAACCACTAGGCTATTTCGTACAACCTTTTAGCTACACAAAAAACGAGTATGTCTTGATTAATTTCTTTCGTGTGTAATACATTAAAGTCTATGTGATGAGTCTAGTCTAGCTGTAGTGTTTGTGTGTAATAACTACAGTACTTTGTCAGTCTGCTTCCATAAGGGAATGTCACTTTTATGAGTGAAACTTTTCCAAGTTTAAAACTTCTGCCTCTGCCTATCTGTCTGTCTGAATGTCTATCTGTCTGTCTGTTTCTGTTTCGGTCAATTTATCTATATCTTGTCTGTCTAGCTCTGTCTGTCTCCCTATATCATATCTGTCCCTGTTTCTATCCATCTTTCTGCCTGTACGTCTGTCTGTTTCTGTCAATTTATCTGTTTCTTGTCTGTCTCTGTGTACCTCTTTCTATTTATGTGTCTGTCTGTGTGTCTGTCCTTCTATGTATCTATGCATTGTCTGTCTGTCTCTATATGTCTGTCCTTCTCTGTCTGTCTGTTTGTCTGTCTGTCTATCTATGTATCTATGTGTTGTCTGTCCTTCTCCCTGTCTATCTGTCTGTTTGTCCGTCTGTCTGTCTGTCTGTCTATCGGTCTTTCTGCCTGCCTGTTTGTCTGTATGTCTATCTGTCTGTCTGTCTATCTGTCTGTCTATCTGTTTGTCTATGTGTCCCTCTCTCTGTCGTTTTATATGTCTGTCTCTATCTGTCTGCCCCCTTTCCTTTTATTTATCTATATGTATGTCTATCTGTCTGTTTGTCTTTCTGTATGTCTGTATATCTGTCTTTCTGCCTGCCTGTCTGTCTGTATGTCTATCTGTCTGTCTGTCTGTCTGTCTAGCTGTCTGTCTGTTTGTCTATATGTCCCTCTTTCTGTCTTTTTATATGTCTGTCTCTGTCTGTCTGTCCTCTTTCTTTCTATTTATCTATCCGTCTGTCTGTCTGTCTGTTTGTCTGTTTGTCTGTCTGCCTGTCTATCTGTTTGTCTGTCTGTCTGTCTGTCTGTCTGTCTGTTTGTCTGTCTGCCTGTATCTGTTTGTCCATCTGTCTGTATGTCTGTCTGTCTTTCTGCCCGCCTGTCTGTCTCTATGTCTATCTGTCTGTCTGTCTGTCTATGTGTCCCTCTTTCTGTCTTTTTACATGTTTGTCTCTATCTGTTTGTCCTCTTTCTTTCCATTTATCTGTCCGTCTGTCTGTCTATCTATCTGTCTGTCTATCTCTTTCATTACACACGTTTCTCGTCCCCTCCACCCAAGCATCGTAAATGGAAAGATTAAGAGAGAGCAGATGGACGATGACAGATGATGACGAAAATGAATTTATGGTATTCACCACAACAACAACAAAAAAAAACCCAACAAAACTTCCCCTATCCCTACCCCCAAACCACCCCACCCCCACCACGAAACCTCCACACGCCCTTTCCTCATCTCTCACAAGCTGTCTCCTTTCTTCTCACCCCTCATCACCCCCCCCCTCCCCATTCACTTTCCCTCCCAAACGAGCAGCTGAATTAGCCAGCGATCGTCAAGATGCCAACGCACACACTGCAGAGCAGATGCAATTAAAGCCGCTTATTTATTAGCGGGTCGATGAGAGAGGTCCCCATGTGACTGCCATGACACCTTTATCAACACAGGCTTCGATTGATGAGCTCTGGCCTGGAGTATTGTCATCAATTTATACTTATTCCCTGAAGTTGGAATGCGGCTACCTTTGTGGTGGGCAAAAAAAACAAAACCGACACGGTCGCATATGTGAAACGACAGCATTTTGGTGCATCTTCTTGTAGATTTGACCCAGGAATGTTAAAAAAAAAGTGTTTCTGAGTTCTGTCTTCTGGTGTTGGAAGGGTTAATTAATCTTAAAAAATGCTCCCCAGGTTTTTAAACGAACTGTGCCGTTGGGAACGGTTACCAAATTGACAAAACTGCATACACAAAGGGACAGGATGTAAAAAAAAAAAGCACTTAATTGCTTATTCCATTATCGTCGAAATAAAAAGAATAAAAGAAAAATAAAGTATGACAAAATTGAAAAACTGGATGCAAACCAGTGTTGTGTTTAGACATCATGTATGTATAATACATATGTGTGTATATATATATATAGATAGATAGATAGATAGATAGATAGATAGATAGATAGATAGATAGATAGATAGATAGATAGATAGATAGATAGATAGATAGATAGATAGATAGATATAGATATAGATATAGATAGATATATAGATATAGATATATATATAGATATAGATATATATGTGTGTGTGTGTGTTTATGTGTGTGTTTATGTGTGCGTGTGTGTGTGCGTGTGTGTGTATCTATGTATGTATCTATATAAATATAGAGTCGACTTGATAAAAACCCACAATTCTGCTGGGCACCGCTCCCTCCAAGCACACAGTTGAGGTAAAATAGTAAAAGAATGTTAAAAACACGACTATGTTCAGCTTCATCTCTGAAGCTGAACACAGTCGTGTTTTTATCATTATTTTA
>CM060327.1:62633999-62636499 GCA_030674155.1 Stramonita haemastoma | reverse complement strand
AATAATAATAATACGTGGAATTTATGAAGCGCTATATCTTGCAACCAAAAAAAATCAAAACGCTCGCATTCGACCTATAGGCCTACAACATGCAAGTAACAAATGACGATTCTTAATAGTTTTAGCAAATTCGAATGTACACACACACACACACACACACACACACACACACAACACACACACACACACACACACACACACACACACACACACACACACACACACACACGCACGCACGCACACATACACACACACACTTAGTTATAAAGGTTATACACTATGGCAGGGTAAATGGAGATTACTGATGTCGAAGGCAGGGACAGATAGGAGATGGAAACAGAAGGCAAAAATCTTAGGTTTGAAATAAGTGTGTCTTGAGGCTGGATCTAAAAGTGCTATAGGTAGCACAGACTCGCAAGCAGACGTAGAACACTTTTTTTATGCATGTTTTTTTTTTCTCTGCCGAAGATGCTACACCTGTTTTCTAAACTCGTCAGTCGTGGGCAGAAGTAAGGAAAGACAATAGAAGAAAGACAAGAAACCCAGTGTCGTCTGACTTCCAACTGTGGCTGGAACAGTTTGCCTGTGGCAATGCAGACACTAACTATCTGCGTTGATTCAGTAAGCGAACGGCAGATGCAGAAGAGAGGTTAGTTTTGTTGTTTGCTTGGTTATTTGTTGTTGGTGTTTTTTCTCTATATTTCTGGGGATTTGGAATAAACAATCGTGTGCTTTTTATACAACCATATCTTATTTATTCATTTTTATTTATTTATTTATTTATTCATATAGTTATCTATTCTTTTATTTCAAGGATAATAGAATAAGCACTCGTGTACTTATTTTTTACATCCCGTCCTGTGTGTATGCAGTTTTGCAAATTTTGTCATCCGTTCCATCAACATACAATGGCCTACTCTTCCGAAAAGTGGGATGGGTTTTAACGTGTGTGCAAGATGTTCTGCGTGCGTTCGCACAAGGGACCTCGGTTTATAGTCTCATCCGAAGGACTTTTGTGAACACAGTTTTGTAAATGCTTGTTATCTATCCCCAACGGCACAATAACAAAATGGCCTACTCTTCCAAAATGTGGAACAGATTTTAACGTGTGTGCAAGTTGTTCTAGGTGTGTGCGCACATTGGACTTTGGTTTTTCAGTATCATCCAAAGACCTTTTGAGGGAGTGGAGTTGGCACTGATGTACGTTAACTCCAGGGGAAAATGCCCTTGAACAGGTGGGCGTCTGGATGGTAACTGAAGCTGGGGCTGTCATTGCCAAGACAACACTCTACCCACTGGGCTGTCCCGTCCCCATTTCAGATATCTAAGAAAGAGGGGGGTGGAGAGGCAGGGTTACTCTTTCAACAGACTTTGCTTTTGTTGAGCAGTAAGAGAGAAAGGTCTGACCCATGCAATTTCTACGCATTACAATCCTTTACCTTCACCTGTCCCGTAGTCCCGCGGACCGTGGGGGCAGGCACCACTGAAGATTTTGCAACCAGCTTCCTCCACTCCCCGCGGTCCTCCGCCCTCCGTAGCAGATCGCTCCACGCAAGGCCTGTCCACTCTCTGATGTTGTCTTCCCATCGTTTCCTCTGTCTGCCTCTTCCTCTCCCTCCTTTTCCCCCCTATCCTCCTACGCATACCAACACTTACCTTGCATCAGCAGCCATGACAAGTCACTGTCATACTTTAAGATGGTTAAAGTGTCAGTCTGTACAACCACTATTCATTTCAGATGGTGATGGATTGGCAGGAGTGTGTCTAGTTATTTTGTAAAGCTTAAAATCGCTTTTTGCCAAGAGGTAGCTTTCTGAAGTGTTTTTCTGTGTGTGTGCGTTTTACTTGAAAAGAGTGTGCGAGTTACGGTAAGTGAAATACTTTCGTTTTATTTATTTATTTGTTTATTTATTTATTTATCTATTTATTTATGTGTTCATGTATTTATTTATTTATTTATTTGTTTGTTTCTTTCTTTATTTATTTATCTATTATTCATCTATTTATCTATTTATTTATTCCTTTGAAGTGAGTCTGAATGGTTTTAATTTTGTTGCATATGATTTAGGTATGTCTGTAAAAATCTGTCTTAGTCTGTGCTGGTTTATCGCTGTATGTTCTCTCTCTCTCTCTCTCTCTTTTTCTTTCTCTTTTTCTCTCATTCTCTCTCTCTTTCTTTCTCTCTCTCTTTCTTTCTCTCTTTATCTGTCTGTTTGTCTGTCTGCCTGTCTGTCTGTCTGCATGTCTGTCTTTTGGTCTGTCGGTCTGTCTGTCAATCTGTCTGTCTGTCTGTTTCTCTCTCTCTCTCTCTCTCTCTCTCTCTCCTCTCCTCTCTCTCTCTCTCTCTCTCTCTCTCTCTCTCTCTCTCCTCTCTCTCTCTCTCTCTCTCTCTCTCTTTTGAACATTTTTTTTTTCTTTAGCAATTGACCGAACCACCTCACTCTCTCCCACGGTCACATGCAAAGACACGCAGGGGCAATCATTTAGCAGTTACTTTCTT
>CM060327.1:62611499-62613999 GCA_030674155.1 Stramonita haemastoma | reverse complement strand
GACAATGTTGTCATCATTTATGCATTGGAATACAACTATGCGTGCAGTGTGTGTGTGTGTGAGTGTGTGTGTGTGTGCGTGCGTGCGTGTCTGTGTGTCTGTGTGTGCAACATGCGTGCAGTGTGTGTGTGTGTGTGTGTGTGTGTGTGCGTGCGTGCGTGCGTGTGTATCTGTTTTGAATAATTGAATCATTGTTTCGGGTGATATTAAATGTTTCTGTTGATTTTTTCATGTATATATGGCTTGTGACCACGCGAATTCCTCTTTGATAAAGTGCTGGTATTGGTGTAGGTATAGGTACTGGCTTGTAGTGTGCGCAAGGTAATGGTTGAATACTGTGCTGTGTTATTCTGCGATTTTTTTTCCTATTTACTTTTATATTCACCGCTTGTAAACCACACAAAATGTCTCTATTTGTAAGATAATAAATCTTTAAATTGTAAAATAGAAAAACAGAAAGCAAAGTGACAATGTCTAATACAGGTGTGCAGCCTACGCGTTACGCTCCTACTCCTTCCACAAGGGAGATAATTAGGACAACCCCCACCACATGTACTGCCATTACATTGTAACCATCGTAAGCCAGTACACCCATAGGATTTGAAGACTAGACACCAACCACCCCTTACCCTTTACAGTGTGTGTGTGTGTGTGTGTGTGTGTGTGTGTGTGTGTGTGTGTGTGTGTGTGTGTGTGTGTGTGTGTGTGTGTGTGTGTGTAGTCAAGTGTGTGTGTGTGTGTGGTTAATAGTGTGTGTATGTAGTCCAGTTTGCGCGCGCGGGCGCGCGCGCGCGCGCGCGCGTGTGTGTGTGTGTGTGTGTGTAGTCAAGTGCGTGTGTATGATGTGTGTATGGTGTGTGTGTGTGTGTGTGTGTGTGTGTGTGTGTGTGTGTGTGTGTGTGTGTGTGTGTGTGTGTGTGTGTAGTTAACAGTGTGTGTATGTAGTTCAGTGTGTGTGTGTGTTTGTATGTATGTATGTATGTATGTATGTATGTATGTACGTATGTACGTATGTACGTATGTACGTATGTACGTACGTACGTACGTACGTACGTACGTACGTATGTACGTATGTACGTATGTACGTATGTACGTATGTATGTATGTATGTATGTATGTATGTATGTATGTATGTATGCATGTGAGTTTGTTTCAGTGTGTGTGTGTGTATGTGTGTGGGGGGGGGGGTGTATGTGTGTGTGTGTGTGTGTGTGTGTGTGTAGTCAAGTGTGTGTGTGTAGTCAAGTGTGTGTGTGTGTGTGTGTGTGTGTGTGTAGTCAAGTGTGTGTGTTTATCTGTGTCTGTGTCTGTAGTCAAGTGTGCGTGTGTGTGTGCGCGCGCGCGTGCGTGCGTGCGTGCATGTGTGTGTGGAGTCAAGTATCTGTGTGTATAGTCAAGTGTGAGCGTGTGTCTTTTCACAGGCGTTCTTACACGCCCACACGACAGCACTAGCCTTTTACCAATATCATAAAAAATGGAACATCAGATCAGCACCATATCTGTCTGCCACCCTCAGTCCTCCTAGCAGCAGAAGTAACAGCAGCAGTAGCAGCAGCAGTAGCAGAGAGTGGATTATTCATCAGATTCTCCGATAACATATACATAAGAACAGAGAGACAGGCTAGGCATGCTACGGCAGTCTATGGAGGCCAAGATTGCCTACAGATCGATAGACAGACTGGATTGACGCAGAGAGAGACAGAAAGACAATCGTGTGGGCTAGCAGACAGAGGTATTTTTTATTTATGTATGTATTTTTTTTATATCTCGAATATAAGGGAATAAAATTTATGCGATTGTTTTTTTTTTTAATCCAATCCCCGTGAGTATACAGTTTTGTAAAGTTTGTCATCTGTTCCCACTGGCTACTCTTTTTAAAAGCGGAACAGGGTTTATAACGTGTGCACAAGATGTTCTGCGTAGGTTTGCACACAAGTAATCGGTTTGTAGTCTCATCCAAAAAAACTTTTCCACAGTTACCTCCAGTTGAAAAATTCCCTTGAACGAGATAGACAGAAGCAGGCAGACAGAAACACAAGCAGAGAAGCAGACAGATAGACAGACAGACAGACAGACAGACAGACAGACAAGTAAACAGAGAGGCAAGCAGGTATGCAGGCAGGTGGGCAGAATGACAAACAGGCAGACAGGACAGAGAGGCAGACAGACAGACAGAGAGGCAGACAAACTGGTGTACAGGGGGTTGCAGAGACTATCAGACAACTAAGCAGATACAAGTCTGTTTGAGAAGATGACGGAGAAAGACAGGCAGAATATGTTTACAGTGAGTGGGTGGCGGATTAGTGCATTTTCTTTTCTGTCTGTCGATCTTCTTGTTCTTCTTGTTGATCTTGTTCTTCTTGTTCCTCTTGATATTGTTCTTCTTGCTCTTGTTTTCTTGTTGTTGTTCTTCTTCATGTTCTTCTTGTTCTTGTTTTCTTGTTGTTAAAACATGTTCTTCTTCTCCTTGTTCTTTTTGTTCTTGTTCTTCTTCATCTGG
>CM060327.1:62584998-62592498 GCA_030674155.1 Stramonita haemastoma | reverse complement strand
CTGTCTCTGTCTCTCTCTCCCTCTCTCTCTCTCTCCTCTCTCTCTCTCTCCTCTCTCTCTCTCTCTCTCTCTCTCTTTCTCTCTCTCTCTCTCTCTCTCTCTCTCTCTCTCTTACACACACACACACACATTCACACTCACACTCAATATGTCTAATATCACTTTTTGTGAAGAGACGTAAAATCGAAGACCACACACTCACACTAACGCTAACACACACACACACACACACACACACACACACACAACACAACACACCACACACACACACACACTAACACACTAACACACTAACACACTAACACACTAACACACACTAACCCACTACACGGTGGGCAATCAAAATCAATGCACATGCGTTTTGGAACCACATCGTTGTGCGTGACACAGTGAAATCTCTCCACCCCCCCTCCCCTAGGCCCTGTACTTTTGCGTTGGTTTGATCTAGGCAAAGAGAGTGACTTTTTTCTCTCTCTTTCTGATTTCCATTGCTTGCTATTGTTTGTTTGTTTTACAACCTGGGGAGGATAAAAGTGTTGATTTTATTTTATATATGCTGCAACAGAATCCAGAAAACAATTGGTCTCTACGAAAACCTATCAGTCGTAAAAAAGCGTAAACTGAAATGGTACGGACATGTCACAAGAACAAATGGACTTGCAAAAACAATACTGCAAGGCACTGTCCAAATAGGAAGAAAAAGAGGCAGACAAAGGAAGAGATGGGAGGACAACATCAGCGAACGGATAGGCCTAGAACTCAACAAAATTTTGAAAAAGGCAGAACAGAGAGAGGAATGGAGAAAACTGGTTGTCAAGTCTTCAGGGGTGCCCCCACAGTCGCCAGACTAAGGGATAGATAGATAGATAGATAGATAGATAGATAGATAGATAGATAGATAGATAGATAGATAGATAGATAGATAGGTAGATAGGTAGATAGATAGATATAGATATAGATATAGATATAGATAGATATAGATAGATAGATAGATAGATAGATAGATAGATAGATAGATAGATAGATAGATAGATAGATAGATAGATAGATAGATAGATAGATAGATAGATAGATAGATAGATACTGAAATCTGTTTATCTATCAAGTTGATGTTTTTCGTTAGTAGCTTTTTTGTCAGAGGGGTGGGTGGGGAAATGATTTTAGTCACTGCTGTAGCATTTAATCTGATAGATTTCATTGATGGATGTGACAGTTGTAATAGGGGTTAGTGTTAACAGTGCATGTTTTTTGATAAAGAGAGAGGTAGATATCTAACTGGATTTCTTCGGTTTTTGAGCCGTTCCATCATGTATCAATGCATTCATTTGTTCATTCGTTTGTTCATTCATTCCTTTGCTTAAAGTATCTTGTTATTTGTTTTTCATTGTGAAACGGTGCTTATTGACTTAATTAGTTGGTCGGTGGTCTAGAGGTAACGCGCCTGTCAAGAAAGCAAAAAGTACGGGTCGGAGTGTGTGGTGGTTCAAATCCCGTTTGGGCCCAAAACTTTCCCCCATCTATTACATCATGAGTGGTGGTCTGGGTGCTAGTCTCTTGGATGAGACGATAAACCGAGGTCCTGTGCGTTACAGATTATTTAGCGCACGTAAAATAACCCATGGCAACAAGATGGTTGTCCATGGCAAAATTCTGTAGAAAAAAGCCACTCTGATAGGGAAACAAATATAATTGCAGACAGAAAAAGAAATGGGTAGGTGCTGCACTTGTTGCGACTCGCTCTCCCCGGGGAGAGCAGCCCGAATTTCACGCATAGAAATCTGTCGTGACATAAAGTGGTATAAAGAAATAAAATAAATGAAAAAAAATAAATTGCTAAATAATTATTCGAAAATGTTTCGGTGTCGATTGATTGATTGATTGACTGACTCATTCATTCATTCATTCATTCATTCATTCATTCATTCATTCATTCATTCATTCATTCATTCATTCATTCATTCATTTATCTGTTCATTTATTCATTCATTCATCAAGTCAGTCAGACACATAATGAACCTTGTCTGCAACTCATTCATTTATTCATTCTTTCACTTATCAATTAATTTATACATTCTATCATGTTTTTGTTAGTTTGGTTCGGTTTTTTTTGGGGGGTAAATTTTTTCGTTATGTCATTTATTTATTGATTTATTTATTTATTCATTTATTTATTTATTTATTTATTTATTTATTTATTTATTTAGTTAGTTATTCATTGATTTATTAATTTATTTATTTATCGACTTATTCTTTTACTTCTTAGTTAGTTTTGTGTTCATTTATTTATGCATCTCTTCATCCGTTCCCACACTCATTTAATTTACACATTGGCATTGGTATTTTATAATGTATTGAGGCGTCTAACTGAGCTTCAAAATTTACGATGAGTTAGAAAAACTAAAATCCCAGTGCAGCTGGCAAACGTCTTGTCTAAAGATTCATTCATTCATTCATTCATTCATTCATTCATTCATTCATTCATTCATTCATTTATTCATTTCATCCTTCCTTCCTTCTTTCTTTCCTTCCTTCCTTCCTTCCTTCCTTCATTCATTCATTCATTTATTCATTCACCCGTTTATCTGTTTGTGTGTTGTTGTTTTTGTTGATGTTGTTTTCTTCATTTTCACGGTTTCATTCTTTTCATCGATTTATTCAGTTACATTCTTTTACAAAGTAACGAGGCATTTCTCATTCATTGCTTCTGCTTTTCTTTCTTTCTTTTCTTTCTTTCTTTCTTTCTTTCTTTCTCTCTTTCTTTTCTCTCTTTCTTTCTTTCTTTCTCTCTTTCTTTTCTCTCTTTTTTTCTTTCTTTCTTTCTTTCTCTCTTTCTTTTTCTCTTTATTTCTTTCTTTCTTTTCTCTCTTTCTTTTCTTACTTTCTTTTTTTTTTTTCTTTCTTTCTTTTCTCTCTCTTCTTTCTTTCTTTCTTTCTTTCTTTCTCTCTTTCTTTTTCTCTTTATTTCTTTCTTTCTTTTCTCTCTTTCTTTTCTTACTTTCTTTCTTTTTTTTTTTTCTTTCTTTTCTCTCTTTCTTTCTTTTCTTTCTTTCTTTCTCTCTTTCTTTTTCTCTTTATTTCTTTCTTTCTTTTCTCTCTTTTCTTACTTTCTTTCTTTTTTTTTTTCTTTCTTTCTTTTCTCTCTTTCTTTCTTTCTTTGTTTCTTTCTTTCTTTCTTTCTTTCTTTCTTTTCAACTTTTCAACTTTTCAGCTTTTCAACTTTTTTCTTCTTTGGTGTAAATAATGTTTATTCATAAAACAAGAAAACGCGCATTACATAATACTCATGCTACGAGTAAATTGCCCGTATTCTGCCCTTTTATTCTGTCTAATTTTTCTGTTTGTCTTTGTTTTCTGCTTTTATCCTTACTCTTTTTCTTTTTTTTTTCTTCTTTCTATCCCTTTTCTTTCGCTGTTTTTTGTTTATTTGCCTTCTTTATTTTCTCTGTGTTTTTTTAACAGTTTTTTCTCCTTTGTTTTTATTTTTCATCCTTTCCTTGTCTCTTTCTTTCCTATTTGTGTTCTCAAATACTTTTTTGCTTTATAAATGTATGCTTCTATTCTTTTTTTTCCTTTTTTATTCTTTTTTTAGTTTTGAGCTCTTCCTGTGTTTCTTTCTAGTGTCTTTCGTCTGTTATTTCCTCTGTCTCCTGCTTTTCTTACTAACTCCACTACTTTCTTTTATTGTCTTTAAAATTCCAAGCACAATCTGAAAGGGAGTTTGATTATCAGAATGTGTGTGTGTATGTAAGGGAACATGCATGTGTGAGTGCGTGTGTAAGCGTGTGTGTATGCGTGTGTGTGTATGCGCGCACGCGCGCGCGTGTGTGTGTGTATGTGTTCGTGCGTGCATGTGAGTGTGTGTGTGTGGGGGGATGTATGTGTGTGCACACGTGTGTGCGTGCGTGTGTGCATGCATGATCTCTAACTGAGGAACGAAAAAAGACAGTTAAAAAAAAGGTTTCGAGCAAATGGAATAACAAGAGGTTCTATAGAAATCCCGTACGACTGGGAAAGAAAAGTGGTCATTCTGCCTTCGCCTTAAGTCTTTTCACAGTAACGACAATCTACGTTGCAGCCCCCTCTAAAATTTTATCTTCTTTTTAATCTGTACCACTTTATATCACAGCAGAATTCTCTATGTGGAATTCGAGCTGCTCTCCCCGGGGAGAGCGCGTGGCCAGAAGTGCAGCACTACCCATTATATTTGTGGTTCCCTGTCTGCAACTGTATTTGTTTCCCTACCAGAGTGGCTTTTTTCTGCAGAAAATGCTGGGTGAGGTGATAATTATGTCGCCACCCATATACAGAGTTTCATTTTAGGGGCCATCATATCATTAACTAAACAAGTTTTCCTTGCACTGCACAAAGCTCTCACACATATAATTTTTTCATTGTTCTACCTCAACAGTGGTCAACTTGTTCTTGGATAGGGAAACAAATGTAAATATTCCTAGTGACGTCACACTTAATCCTACTTTGGTGGTGGTTGAACATGTGCCATTTTAAATTGCTTTCCCAATGTTAAAGCTAAGCTAGCATCCAGCGTCGTTACCAGTTGGATGGGTGACCATTTGCGCACTTTAGCGTCAATACAGTCCCCCCAGTTCACCCAGCTGTAAATGGGTACCTGCCCTCTTTAGGAGGGTTAGGGAAGATAAAGCAGAGAGGGAGAGATGAGATGGGCGCCGCCCTCAATATGTTAGTCCCTGGAGAAGATGAGGTCTCTGATGCCTCGTTCCGCTACGACCGCCTAGAATATGGGACACCTTTACCCCCCAAAAAAAAATCAGAAACAAAAACAAAAAACAAAAAAACCCAATACGGTCGCACACAAAATCCCACCATTGGTGAATTTTACAACACCAGCCGAGGAAGGAAAAAAATTCAACCGCCAAAAAACTGCTTTTTTCAGAGGGATGGAGTGATTTCTCAGACAGTGTGGTGCAGTGTAGTGTAGTGTAGTCAGTCTCAATGTCAGATAAAATGATTCAGGTCTGGTCTGGAATGAAGTGAGTGCTGTCTGCTGCTATGAGGCATGAGTCATTGCCACAGCTGCATGGCAGACAGCCTCTGAGCCCTTGCTCTTTGTGGGGAGGAGTGAGTGAGTGAGTGAGGGAGTGAGGGAATGAGTGAGGGAAGGAGGGAATGTGTGAGTGAGTGAGTGAGTGAGTGAGTGAGTGAGTGAGTGTGTGTGTGTGTGTATGTGTATGTGTGTGTGTTTATATTTTATTTATTTTTATTTTATTCTCTTATATCAAGGATAATGGAATAAGCCCTCATGTGCTTTTTACATCCAGTCCTCGTGTGTATGCAGTTTTGGTAAATCATGTCATCTGTTCCCACCTGCACACAATGGCCTACTCTTACGAAAAGCGGAACAGGATTTAACGTGTGCGCAAGATGTTCTGCGTACGTTCGCACATGGTGCCTCGGCTTACAGTCTCATCCAAAGGACTTTTGGGGAGAGTGGTGTGTGTGTGTGTGTGTGTGTGTGTGTGTGTGTGTGTGTGTGTGTGTGTGTGTGTGTGTGCATGCATGTGTGTGTGTGTGTGTATGTGTTAAGCTCAAAGCTTGTCTATACACTAACAATAACTACACCTAGAATTGCTAGATGGAATCTAAAGGTGACACAAACTGCACAGAAACCACACCACTTTGCCCGTTATTTGTTTGCAGTCGACAATCATCTTTCCGAGGACAAATTACCAGCTGAGTTTTTTGTAGTTGTTTTTTTAAGTTTTTGTAGGTGCCTTTAGAATGATTTTTAGGTACCTTTTAAATGATTTGTATGTATCTTTTGCGTAGAAGAAGCAGAAGAAGAAGGAGGAGGAGGAGGAGGAGAAGAAGAAGAAGAAGAAGAAGAAGAAGAAGAAGAAGAAGAAGAAGAAGAAAACAACAACAACAACAACAACAACAACAATAACAACAACAACAGCAACAAGATCAAAAAGACGAAGACGAAGACAAAGAACAAAAAGACAAAGAAGAAAAAAGAAGTTATGTTCTTGTAGGAAGTGATCACAGTGTTCCTGCACGTTCCCCTGGCTCTCTGCACACAGAACACACAGAACAGACACTGCGCTATCTGATGATGCTTTGAGCGGCCATGACGGCTAATCAGTGTGGGTACAGTCCCTTGATTGTTATCTGATGACAAGTCTTGAATCCCCTCACATCTCTCTCTCTCTCTGTCCCTGTCCCTGTCTCTCTGTCTCTGTCTCTGTCTCTGTCTCTGTCTCTATCTGTCTGTCTGTCTGTCTGTCTGTCTGTCTGTCTGTCTGTCTCTCTCTTATACACACAAACCAGTACACACACCTACACACACACACACACACACAACACACACACACACACACACACACACACACACACACACACACACACACACACACACACGCACGCACCACGCACGCCCACACTCACACACACACACACGCACAACACACACACACACACACACACACACACACACACACACACACACACACACACACACACCACACACTGAACGGAATCAGACGATGCTGTGCTGCTTTGACACTGTGACTCACTGATGCAACCACTGATGTTTGTTTCGGGGTATTTAGGGGTGGTGTTTTTTTTTTGTTTTTTTTTTTAACTATTGCTGTGTGCAGCCACACGTTTATACCAGAATGAGATCTGAACATAGTGGACAGTGTAGGGAGAGACTCTGTGGCTTTTTTTAAAATTTATCTATTTATTATTTATTTATTCATTTATTTACTTATTTATTCATTTATTTACTTATTTATTTATTCTTTTACATCGAGGATAATGGAAGAAGCACTCCTGTGCATTTTTTACATCCAGTCCACGTGTGTATGCAGTTTTGTCAATTTTGTCATCTGTTCCCACAGGCACACGATGGCCTATTCTTTCGAAAAGCTGAACAGGATTTAACGTGTGTGCGAGATCTTCTGCGTGCGTTCGCACACGGGGCCTCTTTTTAAAGTCTCATCCGAAAGACTTTTGGGGAAGTGGAGTCGGCACTGATGTTAACTCCAGGAGAAAAATCCCCTCGAACGGGAATCGAATCCGGGTCGTCAAATTGCGAGCGCAATTTTCTGACCACTAGGCTATCCCAGCCCCCCCCCCTCCCCCTACACTTGATCTTGTCTGAACATCTGCTACATGTTTTACATTTTACTCTACTTTAAGTCACGTCCTATTTCTCTGCGTGAAATTCGGGCTGCTCTCCCTAGGGAGAGCGCGTCGCCACAAGAGCAGCACCGCCCTTTATTATTTTTTTCTTTTCCCAGTAGTTGGTGGAAGGAAGTAGGGTGGTTTTTTGTTTGTTTGTTTGTTTGTTTGTTTGTTTGTTTTTTTGTGGTTTTTTTGCTAGAGCTCTGAGGTTTACCAATGGTGAGCTTTTGCGTATATACGTATGCGACCGTGTTCACCCACTATGAAGGTAGCCGTATTCCGACTCCGGGAAGGTATGCTAGGTTTGTTTGTGCTTCTTAAAGTTACCCACAGAAC
>CM060327.1:62574998-62579998 GCA_030674155.1 Stramonita haemastoma | reverse complement strand
ATTTTATACCATCGTGATGAGGGACTGGGTGAGGCATCAAATCACTCATCATGTGGCATGTCACATAAGGGAAGAGACATTTCACTTTTTTTCTAATATTTCGAGGACAATGAAATAAGCGCTCAGGCAGGTGCTTTTCTACATCCAGTCCCTGTATGCGTACAGTTTTGTCAGTTTTGTCATCCCTTCTCACACGCACACAATGGTCAATTCTTCCGAAAAGCAGAACGGTGTTTAACGTGTCCTCAAGATGTTCTGCGTGCGTTTGCCACGGTACCTAGGTTTATAGTCTCATCCGAAGGGCAGAGAGTGGAGTCGGCACTGATGTTAACTCCAGAGGAAAAATCCTTTTGAACGAGATTCGAACCCCGGTCAGCAGATCACGAGCACATCATTCTAACTACTTGGCTATCCCGTACAACCTTTTAGCTAAAAAAAAAAAGCAACCCAAGTATGTCTTGATTAATTTCTTTCGTGTGTAATACCATTAAAGTCTATGTGATGAGTCTAGTCTAGCTCTAGTGTTTGTGTGTAATAATTATAGTACTTTGTCAGTCTGCTTCCATAAGGGAATGTCGCTTTTATGAGTCAAACTTTTCCAAGTCTAAAACTTCTGCCTCTGCCTATCTGTCTGTCTAACTGTCAGTCTGTCTGTCTGTCTCGGTTTGTCTCTCTATATCTGCCCCTCTTTTTATCTTTCTTTCTGCCTGTGCGTCTGTCTGTCTGTTTCTGTCAATTTGTCTATTTCGTGTCTGTCTCTGTCTGTCCCTCTTTCTATATATCTATATAGCTATGTCTTGTCTGTCTGTCTCTGTCTTTATGTCTGTCCCTCTCCCTGTCTGTCTATCTGTCTATCTATCTGTCTGTGTGTCTATCTGTCTTTCTGCCTGCCTGCCTGTCTGTCTGTATGCCTATCTGTCTGTCTGTCAAGCTTTTTGTGTGTCTGTTTGTCTATGTGTCCCTCTTTCTGTCTTTTTGTATGTCTGTCTCCGTCTGTCTGTCCTCTTTCTTTCTATACATCTATATGTCTGTCTATCTGTCTGTTTGATTATCTGTCTAGCTGTCTAGCTGTCTTTTTTGCCTGCCTGTCTGTCTGTATGCCTATCTGTCTGTCTGTCTGTCTGTCTAGCTGTCTGTTTGTCTATGTGTCCCTCTTTTTATCTTTTTATATGTCTGTCGCTGTCTGTCCTCTTTCTTTTTCTTTACCTGTCTGTCTGTCTGTCTGTCTGTCTGTCTGTCTGTCTGTCTGTCTGTCTGTCTGTCTGTCTGTCTGTCTGTCTCTTTCATTACGCACGTTTCTCGTCCTCTCCACCCAAGCATCGTAAATGGACAGATTAAGAGAGAGCAGATGGACGATGACAGATGGTGACGAAAATGAATTTATGGTATTCACCACCAAAACAAAACCCACCCCCAAACTTCCCCCTATCCCCACCCCCAAGCCACCTCCACCCCCACCACGAAACCTCCACACGCCCTTTCCTCATCTCTCACAAGCTGTCTCCTTTCTTCTCACCCCCCCCCCTCATCACCCCCTCCCCTCCCCTTTCCCTCCCCAAACGAGCAGCTGAATTAGCCAGCGATCGTCAAGATGCCAACGCACACACTGCAGAGCAGATGCAATTAAAGCCGCTTATTTATTAGCGGGTCGATGAGAGAGGTCCCCATGTGACTGCCATGACACCTTTATCAACACAGGCTTCGATTGATGAGCTCTGGCCTGGAGTATTGTCATCAAGTTATACTTATTCCCGAAGGCGGAATGCGGCAAAACTTTGTGGTGGGCAAAAATCCAAATACGGTCGCATACGTAACCTGACAGCATTCTTTTCGGTGAATCTTCTTGTAAATTTGACCCAGGAATGTAAAAAAAAAAGTGTTTATGAGTTCTGTCTTCTGGTGTTAAGAGAGGTAAGCTCAAAAAATGCTCCCCAGGTTTAAACGAGCTGTGCCGTTGGGAACGGTTGACAAATTGACAAAACTACACACACAAAGGGACTGGATGTAAAAAGGCACTTTATTACTTATTCCAATATACTCGAAATAAAAGAATAAAAATAATAAAAGTATGACAAAATTGAAAAACTGGATGCAAACCAGTGTCGTGCTTAGACATCACACACACACACACACACACACACACACACACACACACACACACACACACACACACACACACACACACACACACACACACACACACACACACACACACACACACATATATATATATATGCCCTAGGTGTGTATATATTTGGGTACGGAATGGTTCAGTGGTCAGACCACTGCTTTCCCTAAGCTAAGGTGAAGCAGCATCGAGCGTGGTTACCAAGTAGATGGGTGACTGTTTACGTGCCTTTGCTTCAGTACAGTCCCCCAACTTACACAGCTGTAAATGGGTACCTGCCATCTTTAAGGCCAGGGGAGGTAAAGCAACGAAGGAGAGGAGATGGGCGCCGCCCTCAATATGCTGGCCCCTAGAGAAGCTGAGGTCTCTGATGCCTTGCTCCCCTACGAGGTTATGAGACACATTTACTTTTTCCAGGGCGACTAAGGCGAACAGAAAGACAATCAGATGGACGTACAGATACAGAGACAGTCGTGTGGCGGAAATACAATGATTACATTCATATGGGGGGGATATTATTGTGTACCTCGCCCCATGCAGCGTGAAATAAGACTTGACCATATGCTATACTGCTTCTCTTCTGAGACACACAGAGACATCATTATAGAGACGGATAATACCAGACAGTGAGTAACAGGGAGGAAGAGAGAGAGAGAGAGAGAGAGAGAGAGAGAGAGAGAGAGAGAGAGAGAGAGAGAGAGAGAGAGAGAGAGAGAGAGAGAGAGAGAGAGAGAGAGAGAGACAGACAGACAGACAGACAGACAGACAGACAGACAGACAGACAGACAGACAGACAGACAGACAGACAGACAGACAGAGAAAGACAGAGACAGAGAAACAGACAGACAGACAGACAGACAGACGGACAGACAGAGACAGAGAGAGAGAACAGACAGAAACACACAGAGACACAGAGACACAGACACACAGACAGAGACACACACACAGGCGTGCGCGCCACACACACACACACACACACACACACACACACACACACACACACAACACACACACACACTCACACAGACACAGACTCACACACACAGAGACTCGCTCACACACACACACACACAACAAACAAACAAACAAACAAACAAACAAACAAACACAGAAGTAGATAGACAGACAAGGACACAGAAATTGGAAGAACTAGGATAAAAAAAGACACAGAGAAAGAAAGAAAAACGGAGGCAGACGGAAAAGAAACAGAGAATAAGCACAGGAATAAGCTTCATCTCAAACGTTACAGCAGAGACGATGCTCCCTAAATCAATACCCAGGTTCTCTAGGAGACGCTATGAAAAGAAAAGCAAAGGGGTACGTACATCTGTGACCTAAAAGACAAACCCCTCAGAAACTACAACAAGATATTGGATAGTAGACACAACCGTCTCAAGAAAACACAAAAATAAATACTGATTGCAAAGATGTAAGAAGGAAATGGGGATTGATAAAGCAAACAGGCATTAGATTAAAAGACACAAAAAGAGAAAAGTAATCAAGAAACAGGATCATTTTTCAGCCCTCGGCTAGAGCTCCGAAGCTTCATCAATGGTGAACTTTTGCGTATGCAGGCGGTATTGGTTTTTGCCTACCATTAAGATAGCCACATTCCGATTTCGGAGATTATGTTTGAACATGACATCAGTATGTGTGTATTTTTTTTTATAATAGTTTTGGTATCCGTTCCTATTGGCATGCAATGGTCTATTCTTTTGAAAAAAGGTTTCAACGTGTGGGCAAGATGTTCTGCGCGCGTTCTCGCACAGGACCTTGGTTTATAGTCTCATCCAAAGGACTTATGGGGGAGTGGAGTCAGTCCCCCCATAACCTGTGTGGTCGTAGGGGAGCGAGGCGTCAGGCACCTCAGCTTCTCTAGGGGACAGCATGTTGAGGGCGGCGCCCATTTCCTCTCCCTCGCTGCTTCACCTTCCCTGACACTAAAGAGGGCAGGCACCTATTGACAGCTGGGTGAACTGGGGGAACTGTACTGTAGCCAAGGCGCACAAACGGTCACCCATCCAACTGGTAACCACGTTCGACGCTGCTTAACTTGGGGAAAGCGAGCGCTCTGACAACTGAGCTATCCCGCCCCAACATGAAGTACACAATCCTTAACGCACATATATGAGTTTGTGCACACAAATATGCATGAAAGGAAGGACTCATGTAACGCATGTAGCCACAGCGGGCTGTTTGGAGGAATACAGTCCTTTCTTTTCGTGTTCTTGAAACTGAAGCACCGTGAAGTGCACACTTTAACTGTCAGAGGACGGCTGTCCGCTATAGCGGATCAGTGTAAAGCAACGGTTTTGGAAGGCTGTCCGCTATAGCGGATTTGCTGTTTGCAGATTTTTCACGCGGCGGCCGCATTGATACTGAAACTTGTGCAGCTTAACCTAGCTTTGTGGGCCTGTCCCAGGTGAAATGCAGAGCGTTGTCGGGTGATTCTGTGTGTTCCGAACTCTTTGTTCGTGGTTGCAGAGAGTATAGCCAACACGGAGTAGCGACACCGAGTACAAAATTTATAGTATTTTCTTTATGCTAGTCAAAGCTTAAATATTAAAGTGAAAGCTTCAATCTTTCGATATGTACTAACTCATTGTGTTGTTTATAAGTTCAGAAAATTTCATTGTCTTACTATGTGTTTTGTATTTTTTATGATTTTTTTTTTACTAACCATTACAAATGGGCCGTCTGTGGGGAAAAGCAAGGGAGAGAACTGGCCGTCTGGAGTGAGTTAAGTTGACATAGCACATTGTTGGGAAAAATCAAAACCACCCGTCCCCAGCCTTGATTCCCGGACTAGTGCCAAGATTCGAACCCAGGACGACATGAGCCCATGGGATTCAAATACCAAACACTCTACCCA
>CM060327.1:62564998-62567498 GCA_030674155.1 Stramonita haemastoma | reverse complement strand
TTGCAACCAAAAAAAATCAAAACGCTCGGCTCGCATTCGACCTATACAACACGCAAGTAACAAATGACGATTCTTAATAGTTTTAGCAAATTCGAATGTACACACACACACACACACACACACACACACACACACACACATACACACACACACACACACACACACACACACACACACACACACGCGCACGCACGCACGCACGCACGCACGCACGCACACATACACACACACACTTAGTTATAAAGGTTATACACCATGGCAGGGTAAATGGAGATTACTGATGTCGAAGGCAGGGACAGATAGGAGATGGAAACAGAAGGCGAAAATCTTAGGTTTGAAATAAGTGTGTCTTGAGGCTGGATCTAAAAGTGTTATAGGTAGCACAGACTCACAAGCAGACGTAGAAAACTTTTTTTTTTGCATTTTGTTTTCTGCCGAAGATGCTACACCTGTTTTCTAAACTCGTCAGTCGTGGGCAGAAGTAAGGAAAGACAATAGAAGAAAGACAAGAAACCCAGTGTCGTCTGACTTCCAACTGTGGATGAAACAGTTTGCCTGTGGCAGACACTGACTATCTGCGTGGATTCAGTAAGCGAACGGCAGATGCAGAAGAGAGGTTAGTTTTGTTGTTTGCTTGGTTATTTGTTGTTGTTGTTTTTAAATATATATTTCCGGGGATATGGAATAAACAACTGTGTGCTTTTTATACAACCATTTCTTATCTATCTATTTATTTATTTATCTATTTATTTATCTATCTATCTATCTATTTATTATTTATTTATTTATTTATTTATTTATCTATTTATTTATTTATTTATTTATTTATATACCTATCTATCTATTTTTATTCGTTCCTACTTTTATTTCGAGGAAAATAGAATAAGCACTCGTGCGCCTTTGTTTTTTTACATCCCGTCCCTGTGTGTGTTCAGTTTTGTAAATTTTGTCATCCGCTCCGTCAACACACAATGGCCTACTCTTCCGAAAAGTGGGATTGGTTTTAACGTGTGTGCAAGATGTTCTGCGTGCGTTCGCACAAGGGACCTCGGTTTATAGTCTCATCCGAAGGACTTTTGTGAACACAGTTTTGTAAATGCTTGTTATCTATCCCCAACGGCACAATAACAAAATGGCCTACTCTTCCAAATGTGGAACAGATTTTAACGTGTGTGCAAGTTGTTCTAGGTGTGTGCGCACATTGGACTTTGGTTTTTCAGTGTCATCCAAAGACCTTTTGAGGGAGTGGAGTTCGCACTGATATACGTTAACTCCAGGGGTAAATACCCTTGAACAGGTGGGCGTCTGGGTGGTAACTGAAGCTGGGGCTGTCATTGCCAACACAACACTCTACCCACTAGGCTATCCCGTCCCCATTTCAGATATCTAAGAAAGAGGGGGGTGGAGAGGCAGGGTTACTCTTTCAACAGACTTTGCTTGTGTTGAGCAATAAGAGAGAAAGGTCGTACCCATGCAATTTCTACGCATTACCTTCCTTCACCTTCACCTGTCCCGTAGTCCTGCGGACCATGGGAGCACTACTGAAGATTTTGCAACCAGCTTCCTCCACTTCCCGCGGTCCTCCGCCCTCCGTAGTAGATCGTTCTACCCAAGGCCTGTCCACTCTCTAATGTTGTCTTCCCATCGTTTCCTCTGTCTGCCTCTTCCTCTCCCTTCTTTTCCCCCTTATCCTCCTACGCATACCAACACATCAGCAACCATGACAAGTCACTGTCATACTTTAAGATAGCTAAAGTATCAGTCTGTACAACCACTATTCATTTCAGATGGTGATGGATTGGCAGGAGTGTGTCTAGTTATTTTGTAAAGCTTGAAATCGCTTCTTGCCCAGAGGTAGCTTTCTGATCTGTCTTTCTTTGCGTGTGTTTTACTTTAAAAGAGCGTTCGAGTTACGGTAAGTGAAATACTTTCGTTTTATTTTTTTTATTTATTCACTTGCAAAATGCTTTTGTTTTATTTTTTTTATTTATTTCGCCTACTTATTTATTTATTTATTTATTTATTCACTTATATATTTATTTATTCATTCATTCATTTATCTAGTTATATATCTATCTATTTGAAGTGCGCCTGAGTGGTTTTAATTTTGTCGCATATGATCCAGGTATGTCTGTAAAAATTTTGTCTTGCTCTGTGCTGGTTCATCTCTGTATGTTTCTCTCTCTCTCTCTCTCCTCTCTCTCTCTCTCTCTCTTCTCTCTCTCTCTCTCTCTCTCTCTCTCCTCTCTCTCTCTCTCTCACTCTCTCTCTCTCTCTCTCTCTCTCTCTCCTCTCTCTCTTCTCTCTCTCTCTCTCTCTCCTCCCTCTCTCTCTCTCTCTCTCTCTCTCTCTCCCTCTCTCTCTCTCCTCTCTCTCCTCTCTCTCTCTCTCTCTCTCTCTCTCTCCTCTCTCTCTCTCTCTCTCTCTCTCTCTCTCCTCTCCCTCTCTCTCTCTCTCTCTCCCTCTCCCTCTCCCTCTCCTCTCTCCCTCCCCCCTCTCT
>CM060327.1:62548974-62553974 GCA_030674155.1 Stramonita haemastoma | reverse complement strand
CCCAAAAGTTTTGACACAAACACACTACAGACACATAAGCGTATGGGAAAACCGAATATGAGGTCACCATGAGATCAGAGCAACTGGGGCCACCGAATCAGAGGCAATTTTTTTTTGCATGATGATCAATGATATCAAGGCTGATGTAATGCTGCTGTTGTGGAAGTGCATATGCTTTGAGATTACTTGACAGGGTTGTGCTCTACGCTTTCTAGCACAATATCTTTCAGCGTTGATTCAGCCCAAGAAATACAGACACCTGCAGTGTTGGTCCGGTACTTCAAGCCACACTAAAACTCGCATCCCTAAAGTTAATGAAGCTCGACTGTGTGGTCCCAGTCTCCCCACTGAGCCCACAGCACACTCACTCCGGGTAGGAGCCGGCCAGAGTCCGAAAAATCCCTATGACTCTTATGGGATTCGAACCCGCGACCTTCCAGTCCGAAGTCCAAGGCGCTAACCACTGAGCCATGGCGGCTGGTAAAAGTGCAATGTTGATATAGCCATCAGCAGGGCCATGGTCCGTGATGCACGAAGAAAAACAGTTGTGTTCACGCACAGAGGGCGCTGCTGCTGACCTGTAATTTTTTTTAGGCCTGCGCACTTCACTGTTCAGATCATTCCAGCTTGCTGTTTAACTGGACAAGACGCATTGACTGTTGCTGCTCCTTGTAGACTTGTTGTGAGGCCAAAGGTAAGTGATGTCAGTTTTTATGACTTCGGACTGGTTTTTCATAACTACTTTTACACATTTGAAATTAAATATGGAAAATGGAGAGATTTATGAAAACAATTTCTAAAAAAATACGGGGATAAAAAACGAAGTAATAGAGCAACCTTTCTGTGTGCTCCCATTCCTGCGTGGTTTAACTGGATTTCTACCATCGGAATTTTGCTACACTGAACTGAACTATTTATTTATTTTATTTCATTTTATACCACTTAATGTCACAGCAGATTTTCTGCGTGAAATTCAGGCTGCTCTCCCAGGGGAGAGCGCGTCGCCACAAGTCTCATCCGAAGGACTATTTGCCACTGCCATGTCAAAACCACGAAACTATTTCGCATCTTTGCCCCCCCCTCCACTCCCACAATTCAAACCAAGTTTATGCAGACTCTGGCTTCCCCACCCGCTCTTTTAGTTAACACAAACAAAACAATTTTATTAGGACAGGATCTTTAACTGTATTTCAGCTGGTGCTAAGTTATATGGCTATATCTTGTTCAGTTCAACGGTGACTATTTCTCCTGTTCAATGACCAACAAGCGTGATGCTTTGCTCTCTCTCTCATTTTCTCTCTCCTGTATCACTATCTCTATTTCTCTCTCTTTTCTCTCTATTTCTCTCTATTTCTCTCTCTCTATTTCCTCTCTCTATTTCTCTCTCTCTCTCTCTCTCTCTCTCTCTCTCTCTCTCTCTCTCTCTCTCTCTCTCTCTCTCTCTCTCTCTCTCTCTCTCTCTCTCTCTCTCTTCTCTCTCTCTCCCTCTCTCCTTCTCTCTCTCTTTCTCTCTGAGACGCATGCATCCATCTATAAATATCCGCAAATTTAATGTGTACACACACACACACACACACACACACACACACACACACACACACACACACACACACACACACACACACACACACAACTTTCCCTGTTATTAGACAATGTCATATTTTTTATTTATGACATTGGTTTTTGTTTGCCAGATACTTCCCATCAATTTTGTACAGTGTGAAACACGATGATAACTTAACCTTGTTGGGCCTTTGGTATCAAAGGATTAAGAATGGGGAATACAGAAATTTTCTTTGGATCTGGGATAAATTCATCAAATCATGAGTTCTAAAGCTTCAGGATGTGATATGCTGTGTTCCATAGTTTTCGGAGATGTGTTGTGCTTCATAGCTTTCGGGGTGTATTGTGCTATATAGTTTTCGGAGATATGCTGGATCCATAGTTTTCCGGAGATATGCTGTGCTCACAGCTTTCGGAGATATGCTGTGCTCATAGCTTTCGGAGATATGCTGTGCTTGTAGCTTTCGGAGATATGCTGTGCTGTGCTGTGCTCATAGCTTTCGGAGATCTGCTGTGTTCAATAGCTTTCGGGGTGTATTGTGCTGTATAGTTTTCAGATATGTTGGGTTCCATAGTTTTCGGAGATATGTTGGGCTTCATAGTTTTCGGATATATATTTTCGGATGTATTTTGTGCTTCGTAGTTTTCAGAGATTTGTTGTGCTTGATAGTTTTGGTGTATATGTTGTATTTCATATTTTTTGGAGATGTGCTTCGTTATTTTCGGAGATAGGTTTTGGGGAGATATATTCGGCTCCGTAATTTTGGGGGATATTTTTGTTTTCGGAGATGTGTTGTGCTTCACGGTTTTCGGAGATGTGTTGTGCTTCATGGTTTTCGGAGATGTGTTGCGCTTCATGGTTTTTGGAGAGGGTGTGTGTCTGCTCTGCATGGTTGCCTGGTCAGTTGTCTTCAAATGATCACTGGACACCAAGCTTCTGGTTGCACCAATGCTCCTCACTAAAAATTAAAAACAAAATGAAGAGAATTTTAAACTTAAAACAAATAGAATAAAGAAAAAGTAAACAACTCCACCTCCCCCCAAAATGTCACGTGAGAACAGATTTAGAAATAAAATAAAACTAAAATGTAGCAAAATAAAACCAAAATTTAAATAAAACCAAACCACAAAAGAATAAAGTGATAATTAGCTAGAACAAAATAGAGTAAAACTAGAACCAAAAAAAGGGGGGAAGGGGGAGTTGAGAGGAGAGCAATCCTGGCACCAGTGATCATGAGGACTGGACTGTTGTTCCATCGTCATGCGGACCTGAGACTGTCACTCCATTCCCACATCATTACAGTGGTCATGAGGGACTGGACTGTTGTTCCATCGTCATGCGGACCTGAGACTGTCACTCCATTCCCACATCATTACAGTGGTCATGAGGGACTGGACTGGTATTCGTTATTCCATCGTCATGCGGACCTGTGATTCTGACACTCCGGCTCCATTCGCACATCATTACAGTGGGCATGAGGGGCTGGACTCGTTACTCCATCAGTCATGCGGACCTGTGATTCTGACACTCCGGCTCCATCGCATATCATTACAGTGGTCATGAGGGGCTGGGACTCTGTCACTCTATTTTTAAATGATCCCTTGGGATAGATCCCTCCTCCTCCTTATCCTTTGATACATGGGTCCTAACCGGGCGGTTAAAGTCATGTGGATCTACGTGCCTGTGACCTGACAAGTGTGAGAGCAGCCATCAGGACCTGCCTTATCAAGTGCCTGTGACCTGACGAGTGCGAGAGCAGCCATCAGGACCTGCCTTATCAAGTGCCTGTGACCTGACCTGACAAGTGATCACAACCATCGGGACCTGCGCTTTCTGAAATGAAGGTGAATTCGTTTTAGAATTTCGTGTCCATAATCTTTTGTTTTTTTTTTCTGAAGGGATACTTTTTCAGTTCAATCTGTTTTTGTTTTTGTGAGTCACTTGCCCATTTTTTCTGTCTATCGTAGCTTTTTCTGATCCATAAACTTCAAGAGGTTTGTTTTTTTAGACTTGCCAATTTTCCACTTCTTTTTACTCTTTTCCTATTAGTTTTTTTTCTCTCCTCTCTTCCTTCTCAACTTCTCTTAATGAGCTCTTTCCTGGTCTAGTCTTTATTTCTGCATATTCCAATCATCTATTTTTCTGCCCATTGTTTCTTCTTATTTTGTTGCTTATTTCCCTATCATTCACGTTCTGATGTACATCTGTTTCACCAGGTACCTTCTGCACCGGAGAGTGCCTCCTGTTGACTATCGCCATGCACTGTTCCATGTTCATCCAGAGAAAAGAACCGGGCGCCAGTGGAGATCTGTCAAGTTTGTTGCTACCACTGATGCTGCAACTGCCTGCTTGAAGGGGGGGGGGGGGGGGGGGGGGGGGGGGGGGGGGGGGGCTGAGCCAAGACGTGCTTCTGACAATACAGGTGAGAAAATCGCAATTCTCAACTCGACTTTAAAAGTCATTTATGCTGTCTGAAAATGAGTAGGCTGTTCTGCTGAAATGCGTTGACAAGTTGTTGTAGAGAAATAAATATATTATGGAGACAATTCTTTTAAACCCAAGTAATAGAAAGGGATTGTGAAAGTGTGTTAAAATAATGACCATGATTTTGCATCTTTAAAGGTATTGAAATTAAATGACTTATCCTTCAGCTAAAGTTGGGGTTTTTTTTGATTATCAGAAAGCAGATATAAATTTACTTTGCATCAAAGCAGTATGTTCAAATAAGCAATTTTTCAGGTAACAATATTGGATTTTAAGAAATGTTGATTACAGTGAGTTTTCCGTCGTTTAGTGGAAATCCATCTTTTAAACTTCTTCTCCTTCTTTATTTTTTTTATAGATCAGTCTTTACTCGTTGAGAAAAGTTTACACACACACACACACACACACACACACACACACACACACACACACACACACACACACACACACACACACACACACACACACACACACACACACACACACACACACACACACACACTCTCTCCTCTCTCTCTCTCTCTCTCTCTCTCTCTCTCTCTCTCTCTCTTTTGTATCCATTCTTCTGCTCTCTCTCCTCTCTCGCTTTTTTTCTCTCTGTCTTTGTTCTCTTGCTTTCTCTTCCTCCCCCCCCCCCCACCCTCGTCTCTCTCTCTCTCTTTTCTCCCTCTCTCCCTCCCCCCCTCTCTCTCTCTCCTCTCTCTCTCTCTCCTCTCTCTCTCTCTCCTCTCTCCTCTCTCCTCTCCTCTCTCTCTCTCTCTCTCTCTCTCTCTCTCTCTTCTTTCTCCTCCTCTCTCTCTCTCTCTCTCTCTCTCTCTCTCTCCTCCTCCCTCTCCTCTCTCTCTCTCTCTCTCTCTCTCTCTCTCTCTTTTCCCTCTCTCCTGCCTCCCTCTCTCTCCTCTCTCTCCTTCTCTCCCTCTCCTCTCTCTCTCTCTCTCTCTCTCTCTCTCTC
>CM060327.1:62533974-62546474 GCA_030674155.1 Stramonita haemastoma | reverse complement strand
ATGGCTTTGCATGAGTATAATTATGTCCTAAATATTTGGCTAAAGGAGTGTACTGCCAAAGAAGGATAGCAGCATTTGACAAATTAGTCCACTTTTTCTTTAAGCCAATAAAAAGAACATTTCTGTCAATGTCTCTGTATGCTCATGTTCATGCACATATGCTATATGGCAATGCTTTTTAATTTTTTTATGAACATTTTTTTTAGTCATTAGAAATGTGGTCAATGTGTTCCATAACTAAATGGTCGTTGGGAAGTGAAGTGTGCATACCTCAAGAAAAAGGAATTGGAAAATAGGCCATAAAACAGGCTTTGATTCTGGCTGAAGTAGACAGACCTGCTCAGAAATCCTAGACATAAAATTTTTTTTGGAAAATATCTTCGTCATCAGGATTATTCACTGCTGTTGTGAAATCTGTACTTTAACCACCACCAACCTATCGAGGTAGTTCAGACATTTTTTCGTGGGTAGAATTGGAAACGAATTTTCCAGTATGGGAGCAAATCTGTGTAATGATTTGCCAGGGGTATACCATTCCTGTGTGGTGTCAAGTACATCAGTCAGATTTTATGGTAGTGGGCAGGCTTATCTTTTTAAAAAAAAAGAATTAAGAAACTCATTTTAGAGTCTCTCTTGTGTGTGTGTGTGTGTGGTGTGTGTGTGTGTGTGTGTGTGTGTGTTGTGTGTGTGTGTGTGTGTGTGTGTTAAAGGGGCTTAGTTGTGGGAAGGAGACAGGGTTGGAAGGAGAGGCAAGGAAGGGAAAGGTTGTTTAGTAGGGGTGGGAATATACCTTAAAGCAGTGGGGACACTAAACGAGGGCTAGCTGGTAGACTTTTTAGCGTTGTTTTTAGAGGGCTCATAATTTTCAAGGGATATAAAATGCTGAAGCCTGAAATAAATTATTTTGACAGCTTAACTGAAAATTTGTGGACACCCATGTCCAATGTGTAGTCTTGGCTTTTGATAGAACTGGTGATTCCAATGTAAAGCTTCAAGCTATTGCAAGCTACAGACCATTTATGTCTGTATTATCTAAACTATTATTTCAAGGACAATCAAATAAGTGCTCGTTTGCTTTTTCCACCAGTCCCTTGTGCACATGGTTATCTGTTCACACCGCGCACGATGACAACTCTTCTGAAACATGGTCGGGTTTTAATATGAGTAACATGTGTCTCTAGCTACATACCAGTTGTCCACCTGCTATTGTGTCCACATGAGTTCTAATATTCAGACAGACCATCCGACAGACAACCCTTACCCGACAGACAATCCTTTACCCCTACTAACTTTTAACACTAACTCTAACGATAACCTCAACACTAACCCAGGCCCCACATGTGGACACAAAAGGCAGGTGGATAATGGTATAGGCTGACACAGTGGCGAAACATTCTTTTTGGAGGGGATGTGTAGTGGAGGGGGGGGTTTGGAAAGATGAGGAGGGGGAGGGGTGACTGTCTGGATAGAGTGATGGGGAAAGAGGTGTCCTGAGGATGGAAGGGGGGGAGGGGTGTTACACTGTTCTGGTCTACAGCATGGGGAAAGAGGTGGAAGACTGAGGATGGGGATAGGGGACAGGCAAACTTCTGATTAGCTTCAGGGGTGGTGGAGGTGGGGAGCCTGTTTAGAAAAAAGTGTGCCTAAAAACTGAGTAGTAGGGTGTTGGTTTAGAATGTAAGATTAAATCAGTTGAAGGATTACATTTTAGAAATTAATTCAAATAGAAGTAGGACTGTTGGATTTTGTATGCATAATGGAATAATCAGTTGAAGGGGGTGCATTTTAGAAGTTTCTCTAAAGACAGAAGTAGGATGCACTGGGTTTAGAATGCATTAATGAAATATTCTTTGGGGGAAAGTGCTGGAAAACTGTGATAATGCATTACAGAATAGTCTGTCCAGGTGTGTGTGTGTGTGTGTGTGTGTGTGTGTGTGTGTGTGTGTTGTGTGTGTGTGTTGTGTGTGTGTGTGTGTGTGTGATTTCATAGGATTTTGTGACCGTTTATCTAGGAATGGTCTACCTCAGGTTTTCTATCATCACCAGTGTATGCTACATTGTGCAGCTGTCCCAAAAGTTGCACACCTTTGTGTGTGTATTTTATATTTTGGGGTGGAGGTAATGGGAAACAGCAGTTATAAAATAAAATGGTTAAAACTGTTTATGCTGTGAGTTTAAAAAAACGGCTGGCTTTGTTTCTGTAACCAACACTGACTTTAAAAACTCGCATTGCTTTTGAAAGGTCAGGGTGTAGGAATTATTGGAAGTAAAATTAAGAAGTTCAGTAGTTTTGATTTGTAAGAAAGTTTCGGCATATATCTTAAACCTGACTTTTTTCTTTCCCCTTTGTCACTAGGGTGTGGTATAGCTCAATGATCAAAACATCACTTTACCCAAGCTAAGGTTCACAGCATTGAGCATAGGTTACCAACAGATGAGTCACTCGTTTGCCATCGTGGCTTTAATTTAGTCACCCAGCTGTAAAAAGGTACTTGCCTCTTTATGAACAGTTAAATTGAAGCAGTGAGGGAGAGGAGATGGGCGCCGCCCTCAACATGCTGGCCCTTAGAGAATCGATTCTGATACCTCCCTCCCCACGACCACCTAGGTTATGGAAACACTTTTGCCTTTCTTTTTATCTACAAAATGGTGTGATAATGTTTACCTTTAATGTGATACTGGGATTTGATATGATACAGGAGTGTTTTGTCCTGTTCCCTGATTTCTTTGTTTTTGCTTTGCTGTAGCTCAGGGACATGCTCGTTACCCAGGTCATAGCACTCCCAGCCCATTGATAGACTGCTCCATCTGCATCTCTCCCAGAAGTCTTTAATTTCTATTTGTGAGCGCAAATGTATTACTCGCAGCCTTTTTTTTTTTGTTTAGTAAAATGTGTACAGGAAATAGAATGGAAAAAAGTTTAGAGGCCCAGTGCAGTTTTTTTAATATGGAAACAGAAAGAGATGAAAACAAAAAGAAATTTTAATATGAATTAGGGAAAAGAGGTTGGAGGTCCCACAAAAACTGGTTGTACTGACAAGACTAAAATGACAGATTTCAAATTGTCACTGCTAACTGCTGCAGGATTTATTGCTGGTTTCGTGAATGTGTCCAGCCTTCTCTGTAGCTGTTTGTACACGAGTGTTTTGCTGCCGGAATGAGATTTCGCCTTAAACGTGTATATTCCAAAATTCAGGTGTACCCAATGTTGAAAAATGATGTATTCCTGCAGATTCGACTGATAATGATTGTGGTACAGGTTTGCGTTTTTTTTATTTTTTATTCAGCCCATCTTGCTCAATTTTGTGCTTCCATAAAACCTGGGTCTTCTGAAGCTAAAAAACTGAACTTCTTCCAAACATAACATTGTCCTTTCTTGAATGAGTTTCGAAGTGTTTTTGTATACTTTTTTCAGTAATGGTGTTTTTTGGTATTTGTTTCAATATATGTTTTGAAGGTTTGATTTTTTGTCTTTATCTGAGTAGTTAATTAAGTTGCATGTAACCATTCCAAGCATTGCCCATCTTGTTCACCTTCAGATGAAGGATGGTGTATGTGTGTAGCTTGTTGCCTGCATCATGTCTTATAACAACCTGAAGGTCGTGGCTTAGCCATGTTTTTAAACTTTCTTTTTGTGTGAAATACTGATTAGTTTTGCTTTGTATCTGGTAGACTGTTTAGATTTTTTTTAGTTAATATCTTTTACTTTTTATTACTCCAAGGTGAATTTCTTTTTGTGTGCATTATTTAAAGATAAATATTTTGAAGCTGCTTTCCAGTTGATTTTATTCCAATGAAAGGTGAACTGAAAAGCCATTTGCCAGTATCATGTACAGATTTTTTTGCTTTTAAATGAGTGGAGGAAATGTTGAGTGTTCCCTATAGAAGATCAAGACAAATTTTTTGTAACAAGTATTTTTTTATATGTCATGGTAGCCCTGTACAAATTTATGTGCCTGAAATAAGTTAGGTGGTGAGCACACACCACTGGCACTTGACTACCCAACTGACTTTTCTAACGAGAAAAAAACAACAAAGTTTGCACAACTTAAAAGATATTTTGCACATACGTACTCGGGGTGTATGTACTTTCTGATGTAAAGATAACACGGCTGGAGTTTAATCGAGAAAAAAACAACAAAGTTTGCACAACTTAAAAGATATTTTGCACATACGTACTCGGGGTGTATGTACTTTCTGGATGTAAAGATAACACGGCTGAGTTTAATCGAGAAAAAAACAACAAGTTTGCACAACTTAAAAGATATTTTGCACATACGTACTCGGGGTGTATGTACTTTCTGGATGTAAAGATAACACGGCTGGAGTTTAATCGAGAAAAAACAACAAAGTTTGCACAACTGAAAAGCTGATATTTTGCACATACTTACTCGGGGTGTATGTACTTTCTGGATGTAAAGATAACACGGCTGGAGTTTAGCTTTTTGTCACTTCTGTGTTTTAAAAGCATATTGAACTGAACACAATGTGGTCTGAACTATTTCAAAAGATGATGTAAGAATTTAAAAGTCAGTTGGTAAGTCATTGTGTCACTGCTGGTCAGAGCATTGGGAAAAGCCTACCTCCCCCTTCAGCCCCCAAAAAGGCTGGAGTTAGGGTTGGGTAGCCGGCTCGCAGCTGAAATAGAACAAATTAGAAAAAAACTTCAGGACAATTTGCTATGACTCTAAAGGCTGTCTTTTATTCATTTAAATTGTGTTCACTATTTTAATGGAGTATTTTATTTCATTGATGTTTGTTGCATCAAACATGTTATAACAGTTTGGTTTATATCATAAAAATGCGTGCATGTGTGTGTGTTTTAAACTGTGTTCAATATCGTAATAGAATAGAGTATTTGTTTGATAATAATTGTCTTGTCATACATGTTATTACAGCTGGGATTTTGTCATAGAAATGCGTGTGCAGATGTGTGTGTGTGTGTGTGTGTGTGTGTGTGTGTGTGTGTGTGTGTGTGTGTGTGTGTGTGTGTGTGTGAGTGAGTGTGTGTGAGTGTGGTGTGTGTGTGTGTGTGTGTGTGTGTGCGCGTGCGCGCGCGTGCTATTTATGCGTGAGTGTGTGGATGCGTGGGTATTCTGGTGGCACACTAGTTGTGATTTTACTTGAGTTTATAACTGGCTTGGGTATTTCTGGGTTGCGGGTGCTTTTTATATTGTGATGGATGTGTGCCGATTTTCGGATCTTGTGTTGTGGAATATATCCATGGTACTATGTTTACATGTTTACTGTTTTTATATACGACTTGTAACCCGCCTGAACTTTTCTGTATATGAGATATTAAAGTATTTGAATGAAAATGCTTACTTTTCATGTTTGTTCTTTCAACTTAAAAAATTCATTCCTCTAGATAAAAGTCGTACCTTGATGGAAAGGATTACAAAAATGACCATAAATAAAACGACTTGACCAAGGTCTTTGTTCCGAGTTCCATGCGTGAATGACTGTGTAGAGTATGCAAACAAGATCTTGGACGGGACGGGATAGCCTAGTGGTCAGAACATTGCGCTCGCAATTTGACGACCCGAATTCAATTCCCGTTAGAGGGGATTTATCCCCTGGAGTTAACATCCGTGCTGACTTCACATTCCCCAAAAGTCTTTCGGATGAGACTGTAAACCGAGGCCTCATGTGCGAATGCACGATAAATATCTTGTGCACACGTTAAATCCTGTTCCGATTTTCGTAAGAGAAGGCCATTGTGTGCCGGTGGGAACAGATAAGTTACAACACTGCATACACACGGGGACTGGATGAAATAAGCTGACGAGTGCTTATTCCATTATCCTCGATATAAAAGAATAAATAGTTTTAAAAAAATCTTTTTTTCTGAACTTCTCTCTCCTACTAAATCTCTTTTGTCTCACTCCCCCCCCCCCCCCCCGCGCGCTTCTTTACATTCAAATGTAATCAACACGCTGACACTACACAGAGGTACTCAAATGAATGATCATGCACTCCCTAACAGCTTTAAACTAATTCACCCCAAATCAACGATTTTAAACTATGCAGAGTAGTGAAAAATCATTTGATCATCAGATTTATGGAAAATGTCATGTGCAAGTATGATAAAATTAATGTCGCTATCGATTGTATCTGAATAATAATAATAATGCCTATATAAGCATTCAAATGACATTCAAAGTCATAATCATTTAGATGAGACTATAAACCGAGGCCCCGTGTGCGAACGCACGCAGAACATCTTGCGCACACGTTAACCCCGTTCCGCCTTTCGGAAGAGCAGGCCATCGTGTGCCGGTAGGAACGGATGAAAAATTACCCCCCCCCCCCAAAACCCAGCATGCACACAGGTGTCGTGTTTAGACACCATCCCTGATGAAAAATCGGGGGATTGGAGTCCCAGGGCGGCTCGGAGCTGTAGGCTATATGGCAACGTTCTGGTGGCTCCTGCGACGGTACTGGAACCATTCGTATCGGTCATTGCCTTTCCAATGGATCATTCCAGTGGCGTGGAGAGGGGGGGTCTGCTGCATGGGTAACAGCTTGCCCTCCATACTTACCTACCCAGGCTTTGCGCTCTAAAGACTAGAGCGCAACTCCATAGTCTTCCGAGACTGATGGGTGCCTACTACTATATACGCATTACTTAAGAAAACGGCTTGGTAATGTCAGCCCATGCATTTTGAAAACTGAATTAGCAGTAGTAGCTTAGAGAAAGTTGTAGGCTTATTATTTTAAAATGTTTGGCATCAGACGTCATACAGCAAACCACAAACATCACATCACATCTTTTCGGAAAAGACATTCGGCAGTGCGCCCTTAAAGTAAACCATGTTATGCCATTTCATTTCAGGCTATTCAATGGTTTTAATAACATTGTATCCATACATGTGTGTGTGTGTGTGTGTGTGTGTGTGTGTGTGTGTGTATGTGTGTGTGTATGTGTGTGTGTGCGTGTGTGTGTGTGTGTGTGTGTGTGTGTGTGTGTGTGTGTGTGTGTGTGGTGTTCTTCAGTTAAACATCCTTCCAATAAATAGTAATATCAGACAGGCAAGTGTGTGTGTGTGTGTGTGCGTGTGTACGTGTGTGTATGCGTGTGTGTGTGTGTGTACGCGCGCGCGCGCGTGTCTGTGTGTGTATGTGTATGTGTGCGTGCGTGTATGCATGCGTGAGTGTGTGTGTGTATGTGTGTGTATGTGTGTGTATGTGTGTGTGTGAGTGTGTTCGCGCGCGTGCGCGTGTGTTATGCTTTGACAGTCTATGCTACAAAGTATTAAAGAGAACCGAGGGGGAAAACACTAGCTTCAAGTATGGTTTTGGACTATGAGGGAACAAATCAAGACCAAAAAAAACCAACAAAAAACAAAAGAAAACCCAAAATCCCAATCAAAAACCAACCAAACTAACAAAAAAACAAAAAATCCCACAAAAAACACTAACCCCTCAAGTTAAAAATAAAAGTAAACAAGAACTTAACTATTAACTAGCAATAGGAATTATAACATGTAAAAAAAACCCCAAGATTTTGGATACATTTACACACACTGATGTGTGTGTGTGTGTGTGTGTGTGTGTGTGTGTGTGTGTGTGTGTGTGTGTGTGTGTGTGTGTGTGTGTGTGTGTGTGTGTGTGTGTGCGCGCGCGCGTTCGCGCTTGCGCGTGTACGAGTGTGAGTGTTTGTGATATTTTTATTTGAACCTGTTATATAATGTTTGAACAAATATGAAGTATAGCTATCTTGTGTCTTTTGATTTTGATTCGTATCACTATGCCTGTCAGTATTGTAATTGCCCTTCAGGGATGATTAAAGTGTTTTTGACTTGACTTGACTTGAGTTAGCATTACTAATCTCTGTATATCTATGAGTGAAAGATTTATAGGGACCGAGTTTACTACAAAAGATGACACTTTTTTCTATTTGGCTTGACAGAAACAGTACCCTTGGAAGATTCAGAGTGAGTAGGTTTCTTGACAGGCAGAAAGTTTTTTTTTACAGTAAATATGAGATATAAAAATCAGTGTTGGAAGAAAAGTTACAGTGGCTAGGTTTAAAAAAAGGCAGAATTTCTTTTATTTTTAAATATTAGACCCGATTCCACAAAATTTTTTGTAAACTTACGGCTTTTCAATTTTATGGAAATTTAGTTGTATCTGTAATTAACCCATTATGGAATTAGGCATGAATTGAAACTAATGTTATGATTATCATTAGCGTGTAGGTGAAAACAATAAAACAACACACACACACACATACACACACACAGACACACATACACGCGCGCGCGCGCGCGCGCACACACACACACACACACACACACACGCACGCACACGCACACACACACACGCACACACTCATACACGCGCACATTAAAACCTAATCCGCTTTTTGAAAGAGGTCATTGTGTGCCGGCAGGAACGGATGACAATATTTACAAAACTGCATACATACGGGGACTGGATTTAAAAAATGCACATGCGTGCTTATTCCACTATCCTATAAATAAACGAATAAAGTAAAATAAAATAAAACAGCAAAACTTATCATCTTGTCAATGTAGTGCAGACATCTCCTCCACCCCCCCTCAACCCTCCCCCCTCCCCCCCACGCAACCTTCTACCATCCCCAGCCCCACACACTTCCCCACACTCACACCCCTCCTTCACCTAATCTTATCCTTCATTGCTCTGAGTGAGTCTGCAGATTGGGAGTGACGTCACAGAACAGTATTGCAGGAATAGCAAGCCATACACACAGAACAGAACAGTATTGCAGGAATATACACACACAACAGTATTGCAGGAATAGCAAGCGATACACACAGAACAGTATTGCAGGAATAACAAGCCATACACACAGAACAGTATTGCAGGAACAGCAAGCGATACACACAGAACAGTATTGCAGGAATAGCAAGCGATACACACAGAACAGTATTGCAGGAATATACACACAGAACAGTATTGCAGGAATAGCAAAGGATGCACACAGAACAGTATTGCAGGAACAGCAAGCGATACACACAGAACAGTATTGCAGGAACAGCAAGGATACACAGAGAACAGTATTGCAGGAATATACACACAGAACAGTATTGCATGACTAGCAAAGGATGCACACAGAACAGTATTGCAGGAACAGCAAGGATACACAGAGAACAGTATTGCAGGAATATACACACAGAACAGTATTGCAGGAACAGCAAGCGATACACACAGAACAGTATTGCAGGAATATACACACAGAACAGTACTGCAGGAATAGCAAGCGATACACACAGAACAGTATTGCAGGAACAGCAAGCGATACACACAGAACAGTATTGCAGGAAATAGCAAGCGATACACACAGAACAGTATTGCAGGAATAACAAGCCATACACACAGAACAGTATTGCAGGAATATACACACAGAACAGTATTGCAGGAAATAGCAAGCGATACACACACAACAGTATTGCAGGAATAGCAAGCGATACACACACAACAGTATTGCAGGAATAGCAAGCGTTACACACTCAACTCGCTCCGTGCCCTGCCCTGCCCCAATCATTCAGAGTTGCCCAAATGCAATCTGTACTTTAGCCACACTGCCAGTGCCACAGCTACAGCAGAGGACACGAAATAATTTGGTTTCCATCTCTCTCTCTCTCTCTCCCCCCCCCACACACACACACACACTCCACCACGCCACCAAATGAGGTCCCTCAGGGCAGAAACTTGCTGACAGACATAAAAAGATGAGGTTGGGATGGAAACACGCGAAGAAGAAGACGAAGGAAGTGAGGAGAGTGTGTAGCGGAGTTTGGGGGTTGGGAAATGATTCCCATGTCTCTCTTGGACTATTTCAGGGTACTTGCTGGGACACCTTGCTGTCAGATATATTTTTTTGTAGGGTGGGTGGGGTGGGGGTGGTGTACTTCTGGAAACTTTAAATTGCTTATTTCTTATTCAGAGAGAAGAAACATGCCGTTGCATTATACAAGAAAATGATGTGGTGTCCAGACTATCCAGACTTTGGAAATGAGGCATCGTGATGATGTTCAAAGTGTGGTGCTTTTAACACAGAACTACAGGGTTAGGAAACAGTTTTTTGTGATCTGTAAAAATAAGAATAAAAAAGAAAGAAAGACACACTTATTTCAGACCTAAGATTTTCGCTTTGTGTTTCCATCTGCTATCTGTCTTGTTTCTGGCAAGATTTAAAAGATGACAGTTTTCTCCTTCCAGGCCAAAGTTGGATGCGATGGGCAGGGAGGTCTAACTGGACAGGTTCTGAAGTCACGGCAACAGGACAACGCATTCTCCCTCAAAATAGGACATACGACAATAATTATTTGTTTTATTCTATTCTTTTATGTCGAGGATAATGGAATAAGCACCCATGTGCTTTTTACCACCCAGTCCCCGTGTGTATGTAGTTGTGTAAATATTGTCATCTGTTCCCACCGGCACACAATGGCCTACTCTTACGAAAAGCGGAACAGGATTTATCGTGTGCGCAAGATGTTTCTGCGTGCGTTCGCACACGGGGCCTCGGTTTACAGTCTCATCCGAAAGACGTTTGGGGGAAGTGGACTCAGCCCTGATGTTAACTAAGGAGGAATGTCCACTCGAACGAGAATCGAACTCACCGAACGTTCGACAACAACCACGACGAAGTTGCAGTGACAGAGAGAGAGAGAGAGAGAGAGAGAGAGAGAGAGAGAGAGAGAGAGAGAGAGAGAGAGAGAGAGAGAGAGAGAGAGAGAGAGAGAGAGAGAGAGAGAGAGAGAGAGACAGACAGACAGACAGACAGACAGACAGACAGACAGATAGACAGACAGACAGACAGACAGACAGACAGACAGACAGACAGGGAGAGACAGAGAGAGACAGACAGAGATAGAGAGACAGAGAGAGACAGAGAGAGAGACAGAGAGACAGAGACAGAGAGAGTTGAACGCGGAGGAATCAGGGGAGGTAAGTAAAGAGTGGTGGGAAGGGGGGCGGAGTTAAATACTGCTGGGGTAATCTATTGGGCTGTCAGTAGCATAAAGGGGGCGGGGTAGCTCAGTGGTGAGAGCGCTCGCTTTCCTCAAGACAAGTTACGCAGCATCCAGCGTGGTTACCAGTTGGATGGGTGACCGTTTGGGCGCCTTGGCTTCAGTACAGTTCCCCAGTTCACCCAGCTGTAAAGGAGTACCTGCCTCCTTTATGAGGGTCAGGGAAGGTAAAGCAGTGAGGGAGAGGAGATGGGCGCCGCCCTCAATATTCAATATAGCTGGCCTCTAGAGAAGCTGAGGTCTTTGACACCTCGCTCCTATACGACCACATAGGTTATGAGAACACATTAACCTTTATCTTTTTAGTGCATTTCCCCAATGTTACAACAGACAGACTGGTTACAGAAAGCCACTGATGGTAGGTAAAGGTAAAGGTAAAGGTAGGTAAAGAAGCCCTAGTCAATGTCTAAGATTTCCCTCAGCACATTTCATCCCCTTCATATTGCCTGCCTGTCTGTCAGTCTATGTCTCCCTCTCTCTCTCTGTTACTTACTGTATCTGTCTGTCCCTTTCTGTGTCTGTTTTCTCTGTCTCTGTTAGGCAGGTATAGGTGATCTTGAAAACTGTTCTCCCCCATGACCTTTCCAGTAACAGCGGGGAGAATGTATCACCGCCTTCAGCACAGTCATAGGTATAGATACATTTCTGGCCCCTCTTTGCTTCTGTCTGTCTGTCTGTCTGTCTGTCTCTCTGTCTGTCTGTCGGCCTGTTTGTCTGTCTGTCTGTCTGTCTCTCCTCTAATTTTCTCTCTCTGCCTCTCTGTCTGTTTGTCTGTCATTCAGTCTGTCTGTTTGTCTGCCTATCTGTTTGTCTGTCTTCCTGTGTGTCTCTCTCTGTTTGCCTGTCTTCCTGTGTGTCTCTCTCTGTCTGTCTGTCTCTCTCGCCATTTCTCTTTCATTCTCACTCTCTATCTCCCTCCCTCTCTCCCTCTCTGTTTGTCTGTCTACCTGTTTGTCTATCTGTCTGTCTATTTGGCTCTCTTTCTCTTCTATCTATCTCTATCTTTCTTTCTCTCTATCTATCTCCATGCCCCCCTATCTATCTATCTATCTATCTATCTATCTATCTATCTATCTATCTATCTATCTATCTATCTATCTATCTATCTGCCCCTTCTCACTCTCTTTCTCTCTTTCTCTCTCACCCCGTATCTCTCCCTATCCCTCCCCCTTGTCTCTCTCTCTCTTTCTCCCTCTCTGTCTCTCTCTGTCTCTCTCTGTCTCTCTGTCTCTCTCTGTCTCTCTGTCTCTCTCTCTGTCTCTCTGTCTCTGTCTCTGTCTCTGTCTCTGTCTCTGTCTCTCTCTCTCTCTCTCTCTCTCTCTCTCTCTCTCTCCCCTCTCTCTCTCTCTCTCTCTCTCTCTGTGTTTTAGACACAAGTTTGCTTTGATACTGTATTGCTGAATGACCTTTTCAGTAGTGGTAGTGGTAGAAGGGGAAATCTGTTGCCGCTTCCACACTGTCATAGACACACTGTCC
>CM060327.1:62518974-62521474 GCA_030674155.1 Stramonita haemastoma | reverse complement strand
AGACAGACAGAAGAAGAGAGAGAGAGAGAGAGAGAGAGAGAGAGGAGAGAGAGAGAGAGAGAGAGAGAGAGAGAGAGAGATTCAGGCAGACAGAGACAGAGATGGACAGACACAGACAAATACACACACACAGACACACAGACACACAGACACAGACACAGACAACAGACAACAGACAACACACACACACACACACACACACACACACACACACACACACACACACACCACACACACACACACACACACCAAATGCACTCATTAGTACTGCTTCGATAGTCAAGCAAATTCAATCGAAACAAATTCAACAGCAACAAGAAGAAAAAGAAAAAAAACAACAGAGGATTTTCTCCGAAATGAAGCGGAAGAAGTGATTACTAAGCAATTTGCATTCATTGAGCTCATCAACATATTTTCCCAGGGTTACAGCGACATCATGTCGGATTTGATTTGTCAGTCTGGCAGTTTTGAAACGCCATTCTTTTCTTTTTTTTAAATTTTCTTTCTTTCTCTTTCTGTAGTTGGCATGTTGGGGACGGGATAGCTCAGTGGTCGAGCGCTCGATTTCCCCCATCTAATATCAAGCAGTTTCGAGCGTGGTTACCAGTTGGATGGGTGACTGTTTGCGCGCCTTGGCTTTAGTACAGTTCCCCCAATTCACCCAGCTGTAAATGGGTACCTGCCGTCTTTAGGGTCAGGAAGGTAAAGCAGCGAGGGAGAGGAGATGGGGCCGCGCCCTCAATATGCTGGCCCCTAAGAAGCTGAGGAGTCCTCCTCTATGGCCGCATAGGTTATGGGACTACCTTTACACTTCTTATTTTTTTCCTTTTTTGTTTTAATTGTTTATCAATTTATCTTTTAGGTGCATCTTCTTTTCTTGTGAGACCTGTATTTTGTTTTTTTTTCTTTTACGTTTTCTTACATTGTTTGTTATTTGTTGTTGTTTGTTTTCGCTTTTCGTTATTTTCGTTTCGTTGTTTTTTTGCTTTTTTCACTTTTTTTTGTGTATACACAGTTAAAAAAAATGTGGTATTTAGCATTTCCGTGCCCCATTAAGCTAGCACAGTTTGATTTTTTATATTTGACGTCATGAAAAGTGGGGTGGCCCATAAAAAAAAAAAAAGAAAACATCATAAAGAGCTAAGCGGTGTTTCTTTTGTGTTGAAATTGGGAACGTATGTGTACAGAGTGTGTAGTGTGTGTTATATATTTGACAAAAAAAATAACTCAAAAGAGAAATTGTCTCTAAAATAACTATTTTAATCAGTAATAAAAATACAGAAACCGGTAACACACTTGACAAGACACCCTCCCCTCCTCCCCTTCTCGTCCTTCCAAAACTTTAACTGTTCCACTTGAGGTTGATGACAGCAGTTTCTTCTTGTATTTTATTTTCATTTTCGATCAAACTTCTACCTTCATAACTTGGTATACAAACTCATCAGAACTTCTTCTGTAGGATGAGTCAAAAAAAAAGTGTCATAGTCGCGAAACTTTGGGGTAGTGCTCGTCACTTTGACATCATTTTTAACAGTCCTAGAACGTTCTATCGACGTTTGGGACACTACAGTTAGTTCCCTTGCCAGTAGTGACCCCTGTAGGGCGTAAGAATGATAACTGTCACAGAGAAAGTGCCGAAAACGAAAGTACCCCTTGCAAACGAGTCTCGTTTGCGGTCTTACCGTGACGTCATAACGAAATCGAGAGTCTCGTTTGCGGTAGGAAATGTGTTGTGGGTGTGTTATCGCTAGACCACCAACCCATTGAGCTTGTTTGTTTCATTTTATATTTTATTACACGTTTTGGGGTGTCCCTAAATGGATTCTTTGTTACTACGGACCAGAGTAACATTCAGTCCAGGTACCCCCCTCCACCCACACCCACACACACCACACACACACACAAACACCACACAACACGTCCCTCTCCCACGCCCATACGACAGTGCCCCTCACTCACTTGCACGAATTGAACGCTTTACCCATTAAAATTTCCTACATCTAGACACACACAAGACACACAGAAATACAGACAGATAAACAGGCAGCTGGACACAAAAAAGCATGTGGCCAGACAGACAGAAAGATTAACAACACAGACACAGAGAGGACAGACAGACAGTTTAAAATACATGCAATTTACAACACACCATCACCACATGCACACAAAACATGCACCATGCACACATCCCCCCAACACACACCACACACCCACCCCACACCCACCCCACCATCCTAACAAACCACACACACATATACACACACAGACAGACAACAGCACAACAGACAGACACGCACCACACACACACACACACACACCACACACACACACACACACACACACACACACACACACACACGAACACACACGCACACACACACACACCACACACACACACACACACACACACACCTCCCCCCAGTCCCCCCTCACCCCAGCCCCCCCTCCCCCCCCCCCCCCCCCCAAACTAATTTTGATCGCATCACTGATCAAAGGACTG
>CM060327.1:62486474-62501474 GCA_030674155.1 Stramonita haemastoma | reverse complement strand
GATGAGTTTGTGTCAAAGCCTTTGGGGTTGGGGGTCTGGAGGAGACAGCCGTTGGAGGAACATTGCGGTGGTCGCCACCTCAGGTGGGTGACTCACTCAGTCTGGCCTCGCGACTGAGCTAATACTGTCGTTAGTAGGGGGCTTAGTAGGTGGTGTCCTGCGTATGTTAGATCAAAACAGGCACCACTGAACACCACCAAAGTGACCCAGCAGAAGTGCAGGGCCCCTCTGGCTGGTGGCCCCACGGCGGCCTAATATTGATGTGCTCCAGTGGAATCCCGACCCTGGGGATGAGACACAACGAATCTGGGTAAGGCTGTGGCGGGGAGATTGAAGTGAGCGGCGTGGGAACAACAGGACGGGGACGTCACAGAAGACGAGGCAGCAAAAACAAATAATGAGAGTAAGATTCATCACTTTTGGAAACAAACTGGCTTTGGAAGGAGGCAGTTCAACATGAAGGGGACAGAGATGAGTCTACAGGGATGTATGATCAGGGAAAAACTGCTGCCAGAACCTTTGCCTATATAATTCTGACGGTGCGGAGAAAAGATGAGTTAATTGAGAGGTTTATGATAGGGGGGGGGGGGAGGGGGTTGAGGGAGGGAGAGAGGAGGGGTGGACTGGTGATATTTCTTGTCAGACTTCAGAAAGATGACTTCATGGGAATACAATACACAAGTGGGAAGACACGGGATAGCCTAGAGGTCAGACATTGCGCTCGCAATCTGACGACCCGGGTTCGATTTCCGTTGGAGGGGATTTTTCCCCTGGAGTTAACATCAGTGCTGACTCCACTCTCCCCCAAAAGTCTTTCGGATGAGACTATAAACCGAGGCCACGTGTGCGAACGCACGCAGAACATCTTGCGCACACGTTAAATCCTGTTCCGCTTTTCGTAAGAATAGGCCACGGTGTGCCAGTAGGAACAGATGACAAAATTGACAAAACTGCATATACACTGGGACTGGATGTAAAAAAGCACATGGGTGCTTATTCCATTATCCTCGATATAAAAGAATAAATAAATAAGTAAGTAAATGAATGCATAGATAAATAAATAATTAAATAGATAAACAAATAAATAAATAAAATAATTAAATAGAGAACGGTGCCAGAAATGACATCACGCCTGCCTCATGTGAAGGGAGACTGACGTGACGTGTGGTTTATTGATGACCGGGAACGAAATGAGTCATTCCACAGCTGACGTTTCTGGCCATGGCTTCAAAAAGATGTCTTGGGAATTGGAAATTGATTGATCACCAGAGAAACATGAACACCAGATTTAACGCTACGCCTGCCAATATTTAAGAAAGATGAGTTTGTAAAATTGAGAAAGAGAGAGAGACAGACTAACAGACAGACAGACAGACAGACAGACAGACAGACAGACAGACATGCAGGCAGACAGACAGACAGACAGAGGCAGGAAGGCAGACAGACAGACAGACAGACAGGCAGGCAGACAAACAGACAGACAAACAGGCGGACAGACAGACAGACACGCAGACAGACAGGCAGGCAGACAGACAGACAGACAGAGACAGACAGAGACAGACAGAGACAGAGATAGACAGAGATAGACAGAGAGAGAGACAGACAGAGAGATAGACAGAGAGAAAGACACACAGACAGAGACAGAGACAACATTGACTAAAACATAGACAGGCAGAGAAAGAGATAGAAGCCAAGACAACAGATGCATGCAAAAACATAGAGTCCGGACAAAAATAGCATTTGCACAGAAACACACAGTCAGACAGAAAACCAGGCACAAAGAATTTAAAAATGATTACTTCAAAATTCACTCTCGAAGACTGTCCTATATATATATATATATATTTATATATATATATTATATATATATATATATATATATATATATATATATATATATTATATATTATAGGTATTGATATCTGTATATATAATATATATATAGACTAATAGGCAGGAAGAGTGACCCCCAAAAAACCAACACGACGACGACAACAACAACAACATCAACAACAAATACAACCAACACCCACCCACCCCCCAAAAAAAACCGAAACCAAACCCCAAACCCAACCAAACAAACAACAAAAAACAACCCCAGAAAGCCCTACCCTGAGACACAAAAGAAAGAAAAATTTGCATAGACAGCAAAAACTTTTACCATCGAGGGTTTTTGCACTTTAGGGACGATAATGGTTAGGGGAAGAAGAAAAGGGGGGGGGGGGGAGGTGAGTGAGTGAAGAGGTGGAGGACGGGGTGGGAGGGAGGAAAGGAGGGAGGGGGTAATCACTTTTGGAAAGGAAACTGTGGGACAGAATGGCAATACGCGTGATGGGGAGGCAGCGGAGAGGAGCCAGAGGGATTTAGGGTCCGGGAGAGACGGGTGCCAGAACGAACCCTATAATTCTGACGGTGGTGAGAAAACGATGAGTCAATTGGGGAGGATTTATGATGGGGGCCAGGAGAGACTGATGCCAGAACCGATGATATTTCTGGTCCCAGCTCAAGAGAAAGAACTCGATGGGGATCATGATTACACAACTGCGCAGAGAGCGATGCCAGAATTAACGGTGTGCTGGTTTGTTAACGCACGGGACGCTCAGTGGTCACAGCACTCGCTTTCCTCAAGTTAGGTTTAAGAAGCATCGAGCGTGGTTACCAGTTGGATGGGTGACGGTTTGCGCGCCTTGGTTTCAGTACAGTCCCTCCAGTTCACCCAGCTGTAAATGGGTACCTGCCGTCTTTAGGGTCAGGGAAGCTAAAGCGGCGAAGGAGAGGAGATGGGCACCGCACTCAACATGCTGGCCCCTAGAGAAGCTGAGGTCTCTGATGCTCGCTCCTCTACGGCCACATAGGCTATGGTACACCTTTACCTGGTTGGTTCTTGTTGAAAATGTATACGTCAATGGGGATGTTTTAAACGTGAAGTAGAAATGAGGATCCCAGAATAAACATATAGCCGCTAACTTTTTAAACAACAGATGATACAGCAGTGATACAACTGTAGAGAGAAGGATATTAGAAGGGGTAGACTTTGTAGGCATTGCAAAAAAACAATATTATCTAACTCAGTAACTGTGATGTCCTCAACTGAAAAAGGCATCTATTGTTAAAGGATATCCACTTTTCGTTGTGGTTTGGAAAGGTAAAAAAAGGGTAGAGGTAAAGGTGTCCATAATCTATGTGGTCGTAGGGGAGCGAGGCATCAGAGATCTCAGCTTCTCTAGGGGCCAGCATATTGAGGGCGCGTCCATCTCCTCTCCCTCCCTTTACCTTCCCTGACCCTGAAGAGGGCAGATACCCATTTACAGCTGTGTGAATTGGAAAATTGTACAGAAACCAAGGCGCAAAAACGGTCACTCATTTACTTGGTAACCACGCTCGATACTGTTTAACCATAGCGTGGGGAAAGTGAGCGCTCTGACCACTGAGCTATCCCGTCCCCAAAAGGAAAAGGTAACTGGGTGATAATTCTCCATGGGGAAAACTGATGGGAGGACATTTCTGGCCAAAGTCACTGAGGAGGTGACTGTAAAAGAGGAAAGGAGGACGTCAGAGCGGATAAAATATAATGGGACTTTTTGACTGAGGACAAAGAGACCCCAAACTTGACAACCACTTTAGCTTATGTCTTGAATGATAAGCAGACTGGATTTTTGACTGCTTGAAAAATGATGCGAAAAGTGGACCAAAGTGAAAACTGTGCGAAACGAAAAGAAAGAGAAGACGGTGTGGGATGATGACTGTAAAATGTTGCCATAACCTATATTTTGTTTCTAGGTATAAAAATGACATGGTATAACCAGGAAAATGAAAACCACTTAGAGTGACAAGATTACTGGTAAAAGGATCAATCAGATGTGATTAAAGGAAGTTTGTGAGTTTTCTTTAGACATGATACATATCTCCATTATCATATACTGCTCACTGTACATTTGCTAACATGTGAAGCATCTCTCCACACCCAAAATCGGATCAAGATTGTTGCTATATTAGTATCAAAAAGAATGGGAGCTATGTTGCTAAACATTGGTGATAGTACTTTCAGTTGTGGTAGAAGTAGAAGTAGTAGTATAAAACAATAATAAAACAAGTAGCAGTAGTAGTAGAAGTAGCAGAAGCAGCACCAGTAGTAGTAGCAGCAGCAGAAGCAGCACCAGTAGTAGTAGTAGTAGTAGTAGTAGTAGTAGTAGTAGTAGTAGTAGTAGTAGTAGTAGTAGTAGTAGTAGTAGTAGATAGTAGTAGTAGTAGTAGTAGTAGTAGTAGTAGTAGTATGTAGTGTAGTGTTGTATGTGTGTAGTAGAATACTAGTAAGATAGATTGAGTAGTAGCAGACAGGGTTGTTGTTGTGTTGTGTTGTGCTGTTGTACAGACATACAGACAGACAACGAACAGACAGCAGCACAGACAAACAGACAGATAGACAGACAGATAAACAGACACACAAGAGACAGAGAGACAGATAAAAACACAGAGAGATCTCATAAGGGACTGTTCAGGCATGAGGATTGTGACACGCACAGAAAGAAAACAGGCTGCAAGACAATGCAGCAAATTGAAATCTGGCACCGAATTCATTCCGCATCACCCCACCCCACCCTCACTACCCCACCCTCCCCCCTCCCCACTCCCATCACCAGCCCCCCCCCCTTCCCCCTGTTTCCCACATCCGATGTTCCTTGGCCATTTCATGAGAGAGAGAGAGAGAGAGAGAGAGAGAGAGAGAGAGAGAGAGAGGAGAGAGAGAGAGAGAGAGAGAGAGAGAGAGAGAGAGAGAGAGAGGAGAGAGAGAGAGAGAGAGAGAGAGAGAGAGAGAGAGAGAGAGAGAGAGAAGACAGACAGACAGACAGACAGACAGACAGAAGAGACAGACAGACAGACAGACAGAGACAGACAGACAGAAGAGAGAGGGACAATGCAGAAGCGTGCACATGGGGGTGGTGGTGGAGGGTGGGAAGGGATAGGGTGGGAGTTGATAACGTGGTGTTTGGGTGTAGAGGTTCGTGAAGAAGAGAGCACAATGCTCTGACCACTAGGCTATGCTGCAGTGTGAAGGAAACCACTGGAGGACCGTTGCTCAGTGGATTGCTGCAGGGCAACAAGAGCGGAGGCAAAGGCGTTGAGCTCCTTGGTCTGTGAGTTTTGAAGAAAGAGTAAGTTAAGGAAATAAGAAGGATGAAGTAGAAGCAAAGGAGAAGAAGAAGAAGAAGAAGAAGAAGAAGAAGAAGAAGAAGAAGAAGAAGAAGAAGAAGAAGAAGAAGAAAAGAAGAAGAAGAAGAAGAAGAAAGAAGAAGAAGAGAAGAAGAGTTTAAAGAAAACAATGTGCAGAAGAGAAAGAATGCAAAGAAAAAGAAAAGTTCAAGGAAAAAATAATTTGAAAAAGATGAATGGAAATAAAAGCGCAAAGAAGAAGAAGAATGCGAAGAGGAAGTATTTAAGGAAGAAGGAGGACACGAAGAAGAAGAGGAAGAGGAAGAAGAAGAAGAAGAAGAAGAAAGAAGAAGAGAGAAGAAGAAGAAAGAAGGAGAAGAGAGAAGAAGAAGAAGAAGAAGAAGAAGAACAACAACAAACAAAAAACAGCAACAACAACAACAACAGCGCAAAGAAATCCGGGAATCTAGAAAGCCCACCCATCAGCACATTAACATTTTCTCTAATTTCAAAACCGCACAAAGCTTACCTCTTTCCCCCCTAAAGCCATTTAACAATTCCAAGACAGGCATTATTTCAAAATGAGAAATGGATTTTGTCATCTGATTTCGACCCAGGTCTTTACCAGACCAAAGGGATGTCTGGAATGCAGGAAAGTATTCTGTCTGTCTGTCTGTCTGTCTGTTTTCTGTCTGCTGTCTGTCTGTCTGCACTGGTTAATCTGGCCCACTTTGGTTTTCTATGGCTCAAAGCTGCAGGTAAAGAGAAGGAAGATGGGTAATATGTAAAAGGGAAAGAGGGTGGGAAAAGAAAGGGGCAGGGAGGGGGTAGATTAAAAGGGGGAGGAACTCAGTAAGTTTTCATGGCTGGATAAACAACATGGCGGTAACCTGTATGTGAGAAGTGAAGGCTGACTATCGTTTTTGTTGTCATTATTTTCTTTAAATACACCTATCTATAACAGGATATTTTTTACCTAATAACAATTTGTTCAATATGGAGCATTAATTTTACTGGAAATGCAAAAGAACAACGAAATTAAGAAAGAGAGAAGAGAAAATAACAAAACAAGAAAGGAAGAAAGACAGAGACAGATAGAAAGAAAGAAAGAAAGACACAAAGAAAGAAAGACAGAGAAATGAAAGACAAGAAAGGAAGAAAGAAAAAAAAGAAAAGAAAGAAAGAAAAAAGCACAATATACACATCCATACCACAATTTTAAAAATCTGTATCTTGAAACTGATAAACCAAGAAAAAAGTAGGCACATTTTGTTTTCAAATGAGTTTAATAGAATAAAGAAATTTTTAGAAGCGCACATGCGAAATGTTATACTTCACTATTATTAAAAACTGCGGGCTATAAAGAAGTATTAGAAAAAACCAAGCTATTGTTTAGAAAAAATATCTACCAAAAGCTACTATATTCTATGGTCTTGTTTTATTCTTACCATTCTTACAGTTGGAGAAAAACCCTAAGTGTTAATTTAATTTATTTATTTTATTTTGGGTATTTCCCAAAAATGGAAAACACACTACTGCGTAATGTTTGTTAGTAAGTCTCTGCATGTAGTGTATAAACTTTCCAGAGAGTACAGACTTAACATCTTCTTTCTTATGTTTTTTTCCTTGCCCTTTTCCTTTTTTCTTCTTATTTTTTTAATTTCAGACATGTAGACACGCAATGTGTCTCTCAACCTTTGATAATACTAATATTACATGGCATTTATATAGCGCTATATCTTGCAGAAACAAATCAAAGCGCTCGCATTCAATCTATACAACACACAAGCAATCAATAACAATTAAAAGGTTTTTTTTTGCAAATTTGCATGTACACACATTTATTAAGCATTATTATCCTTATTCTATTAACCTCGATATAAAAGAATAAATAAATAAAAATAAATAAGCAAGTGCGTACACGTACTATTTCTATTTTCAGAGTTATTTCTTCCTTGGTATTTCGCTTCAGTATTCCCATTTTGGTCCTCTTAACCTCACCAGCCCAACTGTACTCTACTTATTCTTGTGCACCTTTCAGAGCCAGCAATCCCAGTCCACAGGGAGTCATCTACACTGGCTATTGTCAAGCCATTACAGAGAAGGAGAGGGCAAACGCACTTTCCAGTCACCTAAGCGGTGCTCAGTAGGCCTTGTCCTGATCTAGCATATGCATGAGCCCCCTATGGATGAACCGACTGTCTTTGCTGCATTTAGACTGAGAAAAGTACACTAGACTAATGACTGTCCTAACTCCATTCCAAGTGGAGTCCGCACGGCGAACTAATAGGCCTTGAAGACATTCGCATCAACTATTTACTGTCGTTTTCGTGAGAATGGAAATCAACACCCAAATCGAGAAAATCATGGTATTAAGGTATGACAACGTCTGGACTGGAGACATGCGTGTCTGTTTTACAGTGTCCACAGAATAAGAACGATAAAGAAAATGCAATAGATGCACAGCTGTCAGTTTCCCCACTTTCAGCCACTCTCATCTGCTGCACATCCCCTCCTCAGCTTGTGCAGTCATAGCAGAAAATGATTACACTTGGGCTTGGTAAAAGAAAGGGGATAAGTTAGCACTACACCCTGGACTCTTGACATGAGTTATGCTGGATTTGCGTGCTGTGGATGTCTAACTAAGTTTGAGACCACTACCAGAGTTGGGCTGTATACTTCCTTTCATAGACATTCTTGTCAGTGACATCCTGTTTCTTTCTTTCTCTTGTGACTTCATGATTTACACTGGTCTGAGCTTCTAACTATACTGAAAACATTTCGATAAACTTAAAGGTTTACATGAGTGCACCTCCCTCTCAAAGTATTTCACCAGATGTTATTTTCATACTAAGGATTGTATGACAAATAAAAAAATTTTATGGGTATTTGTTTTACTGATATCATTTGTGAGACTATGTTAACTCTAGGGGAAAAATCCCCTCCAACGGGAATGAACCCGGTTGTGAAATTGCGAGCGCAATGCTTCTGACCACAAGGCTATATCCCGTTCCCGGTGACTGTGTGCAGCCTCCGGATGACCCGAGGAATGTTTAGCGTTAGGAATGTCCAACCAAGCTAACAATATCGTGAAGAGGATGTGGTAAAAAATCGTTATGCTGACCCCGAACAATAGTATTCTTAATGGAGTCTTCTGGCCGGCACCTTCTGTAAAGGCTGATCCATCAATAGTTGTCTGCGTGGTACCACACGTTTCGGTCTGCTGTGGTGAAATGGTGTAATCATGGGGTGAATGTGTGGTGATGGGTGAGTGGTGTGTGTGTGGAAAGAGAAGAAAGAGAGAGAGAGAGAGAGAGAGAGAGAGAGAGAGAAGAGAGAGAGAGAGAGAGAGAGAGAGAGAGAGGAGAGAGAGAGAGAGAGAGAGAGAGGAGTGAGTGAGAGAAGAGAGAGAAGAGAAGTAGAGGAGACAGGAAGAGACGAGAGACAGAGAGGAAGGAGAGGAAGGAGAGAAGAGAAGAGAGAGGAGAGAGAGAGAGAGAGAGAGAGAGGGAGAGAGGAGAAGAGAGAGAGAGAGAGAGAGAAGAGAGGAGAGAGAGAGAGAGAGAGAGAGAGAGAGAGAGAGAGAGAGAGAGAGAGAGAGAGAAGAGAAGAGAGAGAGAGAGAAGACAGACAGAGACAGACAGGACAGACAGACAGACAAGACAGAAGAGACAGAGACAGGACAGACAGACAGACAGACAGACAGACAGACAGAATGAAGAGTGAAATGATTTAATGACGTAAAGCCAATAGTTTTATCAAATCCAAAATGGAGCAGATTCATTTATTAACAAACTCACAAACACATTGATATACATGCAAACACGCACGTGTGCCACATACACACAAACACGCGCATACACACACATATATAAACACATATATATATAAACACACAGCACACACACACACTAGATACACACACATACGACACACAAACACTCCCCCCCACACACACACACACAACACACTCACACACATACACATCCACTCACATACACCAAGAACACACACACACGCGCGCGCGCGCACACACACATACACACAAACACACACGCACGCACAGCGTGCGCGCGTGCTTGCACACACACACACACACACACAAATACCGCCCCCCCCCCCCCCACACACACACAATCTCTAATTTGGCAATCGCCAACGGGGGGTACTGAGGGGGAAAAGGGGAGATAACAGGCCACACTAATCTCCCCTGATCTCTCCAACTGACTCGAGTATTCACCGACGATGGTCAGGAACTGAGAACAGAAAACATGGGGTAAAGACGTCAAAGCAATGTTGTTGTTGTTGGTGTTGTTACTGTTGTTGTTGTTGTCACTCGTAATCGTTTATGCTTGTCAGAACGCTTTGACACCACGAAAACACACATGGCATAAAAGTCATACATTTGTCATGCATTGTTGTGACTTATAGTTCTTGTAGTTACATATTGTTGTAACATCACATACAAACATCACATACATACATACATATACATACATACATGGACATACATACATTACATACATACATACATTAAACATAATCATAAAATACTAAACATACATACATACATACATACTACATACATACATACATACATACAGCACGCACACACGCTCGCACGCATGTACGCTCTAAATAGAGACACCCACACAGACAGACAAAAAGACAGGAAGACAACAGAGACAGATCGAAAGAAATAGAGACAGAGTAAAGTCAGTATCTTCAATGAAATGCCGTGCAATTTTCCACAAACATGGTCAGAAAAAAAAATCAGAGATAAACCCCATCACTGACAGCAAACAATAGCAGAGAGATCAAAACAAGAACCGTTATAATTATTCTCTCCCTTTGATATGACGTCAATGCATCTCATTTCAAAATAAATCAATCATTCTTGAACAAGCAAGGCACATGATGACACGACACATCAACATCTCATCTCAAATTCTTTTTTAAAAAATCCTCCCTTTCTCTCTCACTGCTTTGATCAAAGCTAGTCGTGAAATGCAAGGATTTATTGGCGGAATTAGCAGTGAATGAGAGAGCGACCTTTAGCGACACAGTTGATTGTCATTTTAAAGAAGCAAGACATGCAAAACAGAAATAACCAAAACAAGGCCATGAAAAAAATGAATCGTTCATCTTCGCTGATCTTTAATCGTTTATTGTAGATTGCCGAAAGGTCGTTAACCCGTAATATTATTTTTTGTTTTCTTTCTGAAATAAATTATTTCTTTGCAAATGAGATTTGCAAACTGTTTATTATAAACACTTGAAAAGAAAGGAAGAAATAAGGAGAGAGAGAGGGAGGGGAAGGAGAGAGAGAGAGGGAAGGAGAGAGAGAGAGAGAGAAGAGAGAGGAGAGAGAGAGAGAGAGAGAGAGAGAGAGAGAGAGAGAGGAGAAGAGAGGAGAGGAGGAGAGAGAGAGAGAGAGAATTTGAACGGACCAAGCAGAGAGGCAGATATACAGACAAAGGGAAGCCTTACTAAAAACAAAACAAAGCACAACAAACACACACACAGACACAGACACAGACGCACAGACACACAGACACACAGACACACAGACAAACAAACACACAAACAACACACACACACACACACACACACACACACACACACACACACACACACACACACACACACACACACACACACACACACACACACACACACACACGGAGTCGGGATAGCCTTGTTGTCAGAACATTGCGCTCGGAATTTGACGACCCGGGTTCGATTCCCGTTCAAGTCGATTTTTCTCCAGGAGTAAACATCAATGCAGACTCCACTTTCCTCAAAAGTCCTTTATAAACCGAGGTCCCGTGTGTGAGCGCACGCAGAACATCTTGTGCACACGTTAAATCCTGTTCCGCTTTTCGTAAGAGTAGGCCATTGTGTGCCGGTGTGGAACAGATGACATTTACAAAAAAGCTCCACACACACGGGGACTGGATGTGAAAAAGCACATGCATGAGTGCTTATTCCATTGTCCTCCCATATAAAAGAATAAATGAATACAATAAATAAATAAATAGTAATAATAATAAATAAATACATAAATAAATTAAAACAAGACCCTTGGCATAATTATAATCTAACTCAATGCAAAACATATAACATCAACGACAGTGATAACTTTGAACTGATGAAAGCAATCATTGTTATGTTTTATCATTGAATCCATGTCAACTGCCTTTGCTTTTGAGCCAAAAGACACGGAATTAAAACGCACACAATCACCATCACATTCATTTTGTGATCATCATTTCTTTCACCCTCTGCTTTGATAGAGAATCTTTCATCCAATCATTCCAGCATTCCTAAAAGCGAAAAAGAAAAGAAGAGGCCCATGTAATTAAAGATTCCGATACCCAATCAAGGCTTCTCAACTGCAGAAAAAAACAGGATGAATTAGCAAAGAAATAGATCACTCATCTATCTTATCTCCCGTTGAGTTATTTTATTTTTATTTTTTGTAATTAATCACCTAAGGGAAATTAACCCCTTTTTTTTTCTTGCTTCTGGTTCTCTTAGTTAATTAATTAAGCCAGTGAAATATCAAAACTGCCATTTGATAGAAGTCTTGGAAGAAAAGAAGATATAGAGGACAGGGATTGCTGTCTAAAAATGTTAAAGTGTTGAAAATTAGTCCACCAATGAGTTCGATGAATAGACACTTTTGAAACGCACACTGTTTAGTTTTGCTAGTCAAGAACTTGAAATTAAAAAGAAAAATTCATGTACACTTTCATTAAAGCAGAAAAAGTAAGGTAAAAAAAAAAAAAGATGGATAAGTAAGGTAAAAAAAAAAAGATGGATAGAGAAAGATACTATGTGTGTGTGTGTGTGTGTGTGTGTGTGTGTGTGTGTGTGTGTGTGTGTGTGTGTGTGTGTGTGTGTGTTTATTTTATTTTTTGTTATTCTTTTTTATCGAGGATAATGGAATAAGCACTCATATGCTTTTTTACATCCAGTCCCCGTGTGTATGTAGTTTTGTTAATCTTGCCATCTGTGTGTGTGTGCATGCATGCGCACGCGCTGTGTGTGTGTGTGTGTGTGTGTGTTTGTGTGTGTGTCTTTGTGTCTGTGTGCGTGTGATGCAGGCAAAACATTAATCATCACAGATAAAAATAAAAATTGGAAAAGGAAAACTGCTGTGTGTGTGTGTGTGTGTGTGTGTGTGTGTGTGTGTGTGTGTGTGTGTGTGTGTGTGTGTGTGTGTGTGTGTGTGTGTGTGTGTGTGTGTGTGTTGTGTGTGTGTGTGTGTGTGTGTGTGTGTGTGTGTGTGTGTGTGTGTGTGGTGTGTGTGTTTGAACGTGTGTGTGATCGAGTGTGTGCGTTTGTGTGTATGAGCACGTGCGTATGTGTGTATGTTTGTGCGCGCACACATGTGTGTATGTACTGTGTGTGTGTGCGTGTACGATATGTGTGTGCATGTGTGCGTCTGTGTGCGTGCGTGCTTGGATTTGCATGTACATGTCGGTGTGTTTCTTTGTCTGCGCGCCATTTAAACTTATGTCTGAAATCGTTTTTGTATTACTGAGTCTATCAGTAAACAATTAAGGAAGCTCTAACAATTTCTTACAAAAAAAATTTCAAAAGACCCTTCTGAAAATGAGATCCTCCAAAAAAAGAAACAGTACAAGTTGAGAATACGCATTGCTTCCATCTGCATCGATTAAGCTTTAAATGAACCATGGAAAATGAGCCTATTTTACCTTAAATAGCTCTATGTAGCTGAGGAAATTCACAAAGTGCTGACATGTCTGAATCTGAAATGATCAACGTTTGGAGAAAGGAGAGATTGCTATTACAACTTTCTCAAACTTTAATTTAGTAATTAGTGTGGTGAATACATATTGATGCTTGAATATGCTAAAAATGCAATCATGCAGGCGTATATGCGTAAGCATACATACAGACAGAGAGATAGACATTTAGATAGACAGACACACACACACACATACACAGAGAGAAGTTTTACAAGCGCGCACACACACACACACATACACATACACACACTCACACACACCATACACGCACACACATGAGCATGCATGCACACATACACACATATATACACACATACACACACACACACACACACACCACACACACACACACACACACACACACACACACACCACACACACACCAAAAAAAAAAATCTCTCTCTCTTTCTCCCTCCCTCTCTCTCTCCCGCTCTCTCTCTCCCCCCCCCTCTCTCAATCTTTCTCTGTCTCTTTGTCTGTCTTTGTCTTTGTTACTATCTCTGTCTGTCTGTCTTTCGTCACCCACTTGCCAATCTGTATCATCTGTCTTACTGATTGCCTGTTTCTTTCCCAACTCTTGTCTGTCTGTCTGTCTGTCTGTCTGTCTTTCTGTCCTCCTGTCTTTCTGTCTGTGTTGTCTGTGTCTGTTCCATGTCTATGTGTGTCCGTGTGTGTGTCTGTGTTGTATCTGTGTGTCTGTTTCTGTGTTCTTCTTGTCCTAGCTTTTGTGTCTGTGTCTCTGCGTTTACATCTGTGTAAGTGACCAAATGAAAATCCCATTTCTAAAGCAGAAGAGCCTTGAAATAAGGGACCACACTAATAAGACCATAAGCAACAGTACAGAAATAATCAACCTACTATCTTTTAGCAAATGATCCCTTCCCTCTCAACACCCATCATCGATCTAGAGCAGAAAGAAGCAAGTGGAACGAAGAGAAGAGAGTGACAAATTGCAAATGATTTCCAATATAACATATTGACCCCCGGCGCCCCGAAATAGCGCAGGCGTCAGAACGTTGTACTTGTGATCATCTGACAGTAGCTACAAGTGGGAGAGATGGGGGTGGAGGGGGGTGGGGGCCTGAATCATCGATATGGGGGTTGTCTGTTCAAAGGGTTTCATTCTTGGAGTTTATTTTTGTTAATAGGGTGTGGGTGGGGGTGGGGATGGGGGGACATAAATAGCTTAGTGGTTAGAAAATTGCTAACGCGATTTGACAGCTTGGGATCGAACCGGGTTCGAACCACCATTGAGACATCTGTTGAAAAAGAAAGTTTCATCTGGAGTAGACATCAGTGTAGATTTCCCTTATGTCTTTTAGATGATACTATAAAACGGGAAAGCGGGATAGATACTCAGTGGTAAGAGCACTTACTTTCCCTCAGCCAAGGTTAAACAACATCGAGCGTGGTTACCATTGGATGGGTGACCGTTTTGCGCGCCTTGGCTTCAGTAGATCTCCCTACTTCACCAAGCTGTAAATAAAGGGTACCTGCCCTCTTTAGGGTCAGGGAAGGTAAAGCAGTGAGGGAGAGGAGATGTGCGCCGCCCTCATATGCTGGCCCTAGAGAAGCTGAGGTCTCTGATGCCTCGCTCCCTACGACCACTAGGTTATGGGACACTTTACCTGCTTTTACCTATAATCCGAGACTCCGTGTGCTAACGCATGAGTGCATCTTGCGCACAGGTTGAAATTGACTCTTCTGCCTTTGGGAAGAGTAGGCCATTCGTGGTGGTAAGAATGGATACAAAAAGGTGTACAAAAGAAAGGGAAATGGATTTTCTTGCCAACATTGAAATGGAATTGTATTGATGTGCATCTGGTGCATCTTTTGGTTAAAAAATAATACAGAACACACAACCTCTCCCCCCTCAGCACACACACACACACATACACACACATACACACACACGCAACACACACACAAACACACGCAAACACACCAACACACGCAACACACGCAAACACACGCAACAACACACACACACACACACACACACACACACACACCCACACAACACACACAACAACACACACACTCTCTCACAAACACACGCAAACACACATAC
>CM060327.1:62448974-62476474 GCA_030674155.1 Stramonita haemastoma | reverse complement strand
TGATATACTTATCTGTTTGTTTCTATGTCTGTTTTCTTTGTTTCCACCTTTTTTGTTGAAAATTTCCTTTTCGATAGTTTTCTGGTTTGATTGAGGGGTTGTTATGTGTGTGTTGTGTGTGTGTTTGTGTGTGTGTGTGTGTGTGTGTGTGTGTGTTGTGTTGTTGTGTGTGTGTGTGTGTGTGTGTGTGTTGTGTGTTGTGTGTGTGTGTGTTGTGTGTGTATTGTGTGTTGTGTGTGTATGTTGTTGTGTTGTGTGTGTGTGTGTGTGTGTGTGTGTGTGTGTGTGTGATATGTGTGTGTATGTGTGTTGTGTGTTGTGTGTGTGTGTGTGTGTGTGTGTGTGTGTGTAGTGTGTATGTGTGTATGTGTGTGTGTGTGTGTTTTGTGTGAGTGTGAGTGTGTATGTGTGTTTGTGTGTGTGTTTGGTGAGTGTGAGTGTGTATGTGGTGTGTGTGTTGTGTGTTGAGTGTGTATGTGTGTATGTGTTGTGTGTGTGTGTGTGTGTGAGTGTGTATGTGTGTATGTGTGTGTGTGTGTGTGTGTGTGGTGTGTGTGTGTGTGTGTGTGTGAGTGTGTATGTGTGGGTTGGTGGGATGGGAGTGGGAGGGTACTCTTCCTTTAAATTTTTTGCTTGCGTTTTTGTTTGTTTGCTTGTTTCAACGCCTTACCCGTGGGATGCCTGGGACCTGTCAGATTAAATAATATCCCCACCTTCTGGAAATTCTGTTCCTAGAATTCCCTCTTTTCTATCCCTCTCGTTGTTTCTGCCTTGGTTTTTTTTTTTTCTTTCTGCTACCTCTATCTTGATTCTTTCTGCCTTCGCCGTCCATTCTCCTGCCTTTTTTCCACAAAGACTTAGAAAATATTACATTTCTCCCCACGTCGAAGTCGAATACGCTGGGCCTGGCTTATCAGGCGGTTAACGGCAGAGCACAATGGCCTACTCCTCCGAAAAGTGGAACGAGTATCAACGTGTGCGCAAATGTTGTGCGTGCGTTTGCACCCGGGACCTCGGTTTATGTTGTAGTTCTTCCAGGCTCACTGAATGTTTGCAGTAAACATACCCTGGGTTTATCGTCTTATGTGAAAAAACCCGCTAACACCCAGACCCTTAGAGACGGGATAGCCTAGTGGTTATAACATTGCGCTCACAATTTGACGACCCAGGTTCGATTCTTGTTCAAGGGATTTTTCCCCTGGAGTTAACATCAGTGCTGACTCCACTCTCCCCAAAAGTCTTTCGGATGATACTATAAACCGAGGTCCTATCTGCAAACGCACGCAGAACATCTTACGCACACGTAAAATCCTGTTCCGCTCTTCGTAAGAGTAGGTCATTGTGTGCCGGTAGGAACAGGTGACAAGATTTACAAAACTGCATACACACGGGGACTGACCGTAAAAATCATACGAGGGCTTATTCCATTATCCTTGATATAGAAGAATAAATGAATGAATAAAGAAATAAGTAAATAATGGATCAATGAATATAAAATAGAAAGAAATAGATAAATAAATGAATAAATAAATAACTAGATTTCTCAAGTTCTAATGGATGAAGGAGGGAAAGATGGTGGGGGAGGGTTCTGGGGGTAAGGATTCGAACACAATTACGAATAAACCCCACTCTTCTCCCTTTCTAGGTAGGTGTATTACCTCACGACTGACCAATCTACTACTATCTCCCCCATTAACACAGAGGTGCGATGAAGATATTGATGAACAGAATGATGGAAAGATTAACAAAACGAAACAGAATATATTGGCTAATGTCCCCTTTCCCTCTCCCGACCCCCAAAGAAAAAAAAAACATAAGTGGAGACAATTACCCCAAATCTAACAGATAAGGGAGTTAATAGGTAAGAGAGAACACTCCACGCGCCTCATGTAACAGAATTATTGATGCTTTCAGAACTGTCTGACAGTGTCTAGGTGTCGTTAAACCTGTTTCTCAGGACAGTTCACGAGGTACGGTCATATCCGTAGTAGCTGTTGGTGGAGGATCAATATTGATGACGACTTGCCATTATTGGTGCTAGTAGGTAGAGTGGGTGGTTTTTACACCTGTTTCTAATCGTTTGTACTCACGCTACCAACACAGAGAGAGAGAGAGAAGATAGAGATGAGAGAGAGAGAGAGAGAGAGAGAGAAGAGAGAGAGAGAGAGGAGAGAGAGAGAGAGAGAGAGAGAGGAAGAGAGAGAGAGAGAGAAGGAGAGAGAGAGAGAGATTCTTTTATATCGAGAATAGGATGAAAGCACTCGATGTGCTTTTTTTACGTATGTCTGCAGTTTTGTCAATTTTGTCATCTGTTCCCACGGTACACAATGTCTTTCTCTTTCGAAAAGCGAAATGATTTAACATGTGTGCAATGTGTGTTCTACGTGCATTCCCACACGGGGGCCTGGGTTTCGTATCTCACCCGAAGGACTTTTGGGGAGAGTGGAGTCAGCACTGATGTTAACTCCAGAGGAAAATTCCCCTCGACCGGGAATCGAACCCGGGTCGTCAAACTGCGAGCGCAATGTTCTGACCACTGGGCTATCCCGTCCGCTTCAGCTATGAATTTCGAAGCAAACACCCATTGCTGATAGTTTTGTAATGACCTGGCCAATGTCGTTATTTTAATGTTATATGCCTTTCCAGAATTTATGAAGATTCAGGAATTGAGAAAAAAGGGTTCTATCGTGTTCATTTTGTCAAGTACGATAGTGCCATCTGTTTAATTTAATAACGCTAATTTTTTTGTAGGAGTATGTTTGTAGGTTTGAAGTACTCTGTCCATCTTTCTGTCTGACTGTCTGTCTGTCTGATGTCTGTCTGTCTGTCTGTCTGTCTGTCTGTCTGTCTGTCTGTCTTGTCTTTCTCTATGTCCTTCTCTCTCTCTATCTCTGTCTCTCACTCTTTATCTCTCTCTCTCTCTTTCTCTCTCTCTCTTTCTCTCTCTCTCTCTGTCTCTCTATCTGCGCCCCCTCTCTGTCTTTCCCTTTCTCTGTCTGTGTCTGTCTCTCTGTATCTCTCTCCCTCTGTCTCTGTCTGCCTGCCTGTCTGTCTGATTGTCTGTCTCTCTTTTCCCCCTCTGATTGTCTGTCTTCTTTTCCCCCTCTTTGTCTCTGTATCTGTCTCTGTCTCTGTCTCTCCTCTCCTCTCTCTCTCTCTCTCTCTCTCTCTCTCTCTCTCTCTCTCTCTCTCTCTCTCTCTCTCTCTCTCTCTCTCTCTCTCTCCTGTAAAACTTTACTTACCTATTGAAGCCCCCCCAAAACCCAGCTGAGTTTAATATCGATCCCGATTTTTGCCGTGCGCACCTGCAACAAAATAATGTAATTTAAACAACAGCAACATCAGCAGCAGCAACAGCAACAACAACAGCAGCAGCAATATCAGCAGCATCAGCAACAACAACATCAACAGCGGCAGCAGTTAGCAGCAGCAGCAGTAGCAGCAGCAGCAGCAGCAGCAGCAGCAGCAGCAGCAGCAGCAAAAACAACAACAAAAACAACTGTAAGCATGTCGCACCGTTAACAAAATAATCTGTATGTGAATGATGAAGGCGGGATTCTTCTACTTTCACATGATTACCCTTTTCTTTTGATTATAAGGACAAAAGAAAGGAATGAAAGGAACAATTTTACAGAAGATAAACAAACGAATAAGCAAAAACAAATAGACTAGAAAAAAATACTGACAAAAACTTCGCACACTATTAGCTTGCCAAATCATGTATGCGCAAAAGAAATGCAGAGAGAAATGAAATGGAAAATATATTAATAAAATATTAAAAAAAACAGGAAGAAAGATAGACAGACATTAAAAAGAACAGAAAAAGCAAGCAAGAAAGACAGAGATGAAATGAGGAGGAAAGAGGAAGGGAAACTAATCAAAAACAGACGGAAGACAAAAAGAGAGACACAGAGAAAGACAGACAGAATAAAACCAAACTGGAAAGTAAAGCGGCATTGTCGGTTGACAAACGTCACGGGATCAAATTGTGGAAAAACCCAAATAGAAACAACATTCCCAGAGGCAACTGAAAACACTCATACATACATACATTCATACATACTTACAGACGTACATACGTACATACATACATACATACATACATACATACATACATACATACATACATACATACATACATACATACATACATACATACATACATACATACATACATACATACATACATACATACATACATACATACATACATACATACATACATACATACTACATACATACATACATACATACATACATACATACATCATACATACATGCATACACACACACAAAACACACACACACACACATATTCCCCCCCCCCCCTCCCTACCCACCCACCCCACCTAAATACACACCTATCTCCTACCGACCTTAGTGTGGTGCTTTCTTTAACAGCCAACAGATGTGTAAACAGAATCCACCTGTCACAGGCAATCTGTTATTATAAAATCTCATCCTATTCCGGAAGGTAGGCAGGTTAACTTCTCTTCGCCTTCAATCTAGGTAAGTCACGCCAAATGTAGTCTGCTGGATAAGTTATGACAAATGTAGTCTGCTAGATAAGTTACGCCAAATATAGTCTGCTAGATAAGTTAGTCAAATGTAGTCTGCTAGATAAGTTACGTCATATGTAGTCTGCTAGATAAGTTACGTCATATGTAGTCTGCTAGATAAGTTACGCCATATGTAGTCTGCTAGATAAGTTATGCCATATGTAGTCTGCTAGATAAGTTACGTCATATGTAGTCTGCTAGATAAGTTACGCCATATGTAGTCCGCTAGATAAGTTACGCCATATGTAGTCTGCTAGATAAGTTACGTCATATGTAGCCTGCTAGATAAGTTACGCCATATGTAGTCTGCTAGATAAGTTACGCCATATGTAGTCTGCTAGATAAGTTACGCCATATGTAGTCTGCTAGATAAGTTATGGCAAATGTAGTCTGCTAGATAAGTTATGGCAAATGTAGACTGCTAGATAAGTTATGACAAATGTAGTCTGCTATATAAGTTAGCCAAATGTAGACTGCTAGATAAGTTATGACAAATGTAGTCTGCTAGATAAGTTATGACAAATGTAGTCTGCTAGATAAATTAGCCAAATGTAGACTGCTAGATAAGTTATGCCAAGTTACGCCAAACGTAGCTTGCTAGATAAGTTACGCCAAATGTAGTTTTTTTGTACTTGTATTTTGTACCACTTTATGTCATGGCAGATTTCTCTGTGTGAAATTCGGGCTGCTCTCCCCAGGGAGAGCCCGTCGCCACATGTGCAGCGCCTACCCATTTTTTTTCTTTTTCCTGCATGCAAGTGTATTTGTTTCCCTATCAGGGTGGCTTTTTTCTACAGAATTTTGCCAGGGACAACCCCCTTGTTGCCGTGGGTTCTTTTACGTGCGCTAAATAGTGATGTGTAACACACGGGACCTCGGTTTATCGTCTCATCCGAAAGACTAGCGCCCAGACCACCACTCAGGGTCTAATGGATGGGGAAAAAGTTTTGGATCCAAACGGGGTACGAACCCCGCACACTCCGACCCGCACTTTTTGCTTTCTAGGCAAGGCACGTGACCACCTAGACCACCGATCCACCATCTGCTAGATAAGTTACGCCAATTGTAGTCTGCTAGATAAGCTACGAAAATAGAGTCTGTCACTGATGTTAACTCCAGGGGAAAAATTCCCACGAACAGGATTCGAACCCGCGTCGTCCGATTGCGAGCACAATGTTCTAACCACTAGGCTATCCCGTCCTTTATGTCCAGTGAGCAAGATGGCTTGTCAGCGTGCGCACCCCTCTCCTCCTCTTCTTCTTCTTCTGACCATGTTGCTGACCCTTGTCCTGTATGCTGACGGACACCTGGTGGACAAGACTGAGCAACTTCTGGCCGCAAGGGAGGCTTCAGGTCATCGGTGAGATAGGGCGAAGTTTTTGCGTCAATAGTCATGTTTTTTTTTAAAAATATAGAAATGCATAATTTATCGACATCATCACAGGAGATGAAAGATTCCCCATCACCAAGTTTCTAAATGATACATTGTAACGACTGTGCAGGAACACAGTTATTGGAACAGACTTTTTTGGGTGGAAAATATGATAATGATGATGATGATGATGATGATAATGATGATGATGAGATGATGATGATGATGATGATGATGATGATGATAATAATAATGATAATAATAATAATATAATAATAATAATAATAATAATAATAATAATAATAATATAATAATAATAATAATAATATATAATAATAATAATATGATGAATGATGATATGATGATGATGATGATGATGATGATGATGATAACAAAAATAATGAAAGCAAAATAATGAAAAAGTAATAATAATAATGATAAAGTACTGGTAATAATAATGAAAGAATTAATAATGATAATAATAATAATAGTAATAACAACAACAATAATAATAATAATAATAATAATAATAATAATAATAATAATAATAATAATAATAATAATAAATAATAATAATAATAATAATTTACTGAATCTATATAGCACTGAATCTTTTAAACCAAACAAACGAAACCGCTTGCATTCATATCAAATCAGTCACGCACATCCAACCGTTCTTGTAACTATATCTAGAGGAAAATGTGAGAATACTTGAGAGGAACGAAGATAAAAAAAACAATGACCCTTGCCAATGTAACCCTGGTTCTTGCAGAGCTGAGGACAGAGCAGTGTTCCGGGAATCGTCCACACAGCAGAGGAGGGGGAGGGCATCCCTGACTACACACCAGCAACAAGGGGATGCTGGTAGCAAATCCACACGGGATGGTCAGTATTTCAGTGTTGGTTGCTGCTGTACAGTGACAAGATTTGCTGGTGTAGTGGTCTAAAGGGGATGCATCCGTCTATCTTCTCAGCAAGGGGTCGTGGGTCTGCTACCTCGCTCCCCTACGACCGCTAAGGTTATGGGACACCTTGACCTTTTTACCTGACCTTTTACCTAAATAGCTTTCCGTTGAATGAATCTAGCTTATTCTTTTTTTTTTTTTTTTTTAAAATCCAACTCCGGATGGAGGCAAAGCTTGGATGTATCATACTAAATTGACATTGCGCTGAAACTTTTATCGTTTGCGCAACTCCAATATTCTGGACAGAAATGAGTTCCACGACTTGGAGTGTAATAAACCTTTAAAAAGAAACCTTGGATCCACTGTTTTTAATTTACTTCTGCAGAAAATCTGTGTCACGGTTTTCGATAGCAAAACATGAAAATATTAGAAGATTTGTGTAATACAATGAAACTGACTGAGACAATGAAATAAATCCATTAGAAATGTGTCCCATAACCTGTGTGATCGTAAGGGAGCAAGGCATCAGAGATCTCAGCTTCTCTAGGGCCAGCATATTGAGGGCGGCGCCCATCTCCTCTCCCTCGTTGCTTTACCTTCCCTGACCCTAAAGAGGGCAGGTACCCATGTACAGTTGGGTGGACTGGGGGACTGTACTAAGGCCAAGGAGCACAAACAGACACCCATCCACTTGGTAACCACCCTCAATGCTGCTTACCCTTAGGGAAAGGGAGCTCTCTGGCCACTGAGCTATCCCGTCCTCCTTTGAAATTATGGTATTCAAAAGTCTGTGCTGGTCTTTAAAGACGTTTGATGAACAGAAAACCAGTGAAACATTTCAATATAGATGTCACAAGCTCGCGTTTTCTCTCTGTCTTCTTTCTGTTGTTTTTTTCTTTCAGATGCGGGACAGTAACTGGGAAGCCAGTTCTCCGTAGCAATAAGAGCCGAGAGCCAAACTTATCCAGATTTGGAAACCTTCATCACCACTACCTACCCCGTCTTTGATTCAGATGGTGAGGCAGTCATGGTGATGATCAGGGATTGACAGAGCATTGAGAGAGTGTGGGGTAGTGTGCGTGTGGTGTGGTGTGGTTGTGTATATGTGGTGGTTTTTGATTTGATTTGATTTGGTATTTTTATATCGAGGATAACGGAATAAGCACTCTGTGCTTTTTTTTCATCCAGTCCCCGTGTGTATGCAGTTTTTTGTAAATGTCATCTGTTCCCACCGGCACACGATGGCCTACACTTACGAAAGCGGAACAGGATTTAACGTTGCGCAAGATGTTCTGCGTGCGTTCGCACACGGGGCCTCGGTTTAAAGTCTGATCCGAAGGACTTTGGGGGAGAGTGGAGTCAGCACTGATGTTAACTCCATGAGAAAAATCTCCTCGACCGGACTCGAACCCGGGTCGTCAAATTACCAGCGCAATGTTCTGACCACTAGGCTATCCGTCCCCCGCAGTGGTGGCGTGTGTGTGTGTGTGTGTGTGTTGTGTGTGTGTGTGTGTGTGTGTGTGTGTGTGTGTGTGTGTGTGTGTGTGTGTGTGTGTGTGTGTGTGTGTGTGTGGTGTACGTGGGTGTGGTGTGGTGTGATGTGATGGGGTACGGTACGGGTTTGCGTGCTGTGGTGTGGTGTGGTAGGGGTAATGGTGGTGGTGGTGTGTGTGTGTATGCGTGTGTGTGTGTGTGTGTGTGTGTGTGTGTGTGTGTGTGTGTGTGTGTGTGTGTGTGTGTGTGTGTGTGTGGCGCGCGCGCGGCTCACGCGCTCACGCGTGCATGCGTACATGCTTTCGAGCTGAGTATCATTTAAAGAAAAAATCAGTGACATAATTCCCCGATGTTGTGGTTGACTGTTATGTGTTTGTGTGTCTGTTTTCAGGGACCAATGCGTTACGCTAGATGAGTTTGGATTCTATATGCATTTTATGCTGGAATGAAAGCCCCCTGTCTCCACCCCCCCCCCCCCCCCTTTCAAGAGAACCACCCCTCAAATTGTGGACATCCTTGCCTTTCTTGTTTTTTTTTTTTTTAATTTAGACATCGTTTCATCTTTCAGTTTATACCTAGTTTCAATATAAAAAATATAGCTTTAGATGGAAAACTTAGCCGGTTTTAGAGAAGAAGGATAATTACACAACAGAATAATAAACACTTAACTAATAAGCTACCTAGTTAATTCATTCGTCCATTTACTCACTGACTCACTGACTCACTCCCTCACTCACTCACTTAGCTCGCTTGCTCAAGTACTCGCGCTATTGTGTGCCTGTGGGAACGGATGACAACATTTACAAAACTACCTTCACACGGGGACTGGATGTGAAAAAGCACATGAGTGCTTATTCCATTTTTCTCGAAATAAAAGAATAAATAAATAACAAATGCACTTACTCACGCAAGAGCTAACTAGATTATTAGCTAACTAGCCAGCCTGTTACTGCCTTATTATACTAGCTACACGAATTGTAATACTTTGTAAGAAGAAGAATTGTTTCTCAAAAGGAATAGTTAATACGTGTCACTAGTTGTCAAATTTAGAAAAAAGACAAATAAATCTATTTTTTTTCTTTTTTTTCTGTACATCCTTTGCAAAGTTTATCAATAAAATCTTTTTCAGTATGAATAAACAATTGCAATAAGCTGGGACAGTTTTTAAAATGTTTTAGCCATTCCAGTGTGAATTGAAACTCCATGTCTGACAGTATTTTTATGATTAATTTCTGCTGTTTTTCTTTTGCTTTTTTCCTCACTGTAAGATTTCTGAACTTTGCAGCAAATGAGATTTTGACGTAGCCGGTAGCATTTTCCCCTCCTAAATGTACATTTCAAGCTGCAGAGTTTTGTTGTAACGTAAATTTGTATAACATTTCGAGTCTGGCTTATATCTTCTTTACATACTAAAATAATCTCAGTTGCTTTCTCCATCTGTTCGGCATCGATCAAAGTGTATGCATGTACAGCGGAGTAAACAGTGTAAAATCTATGTAACAAATAAGGTTAAAGGTTGTCGCGGCTTTGGCTTGTGTATGACTAGAATTGTAAAATAAAAAGAGCAATAGATCATCAAAAATGTACGACAAAGATTACCGTCTTTTCTTTCTTTTTGCAATGCGTTTCAGACAGTTTTTTTTTCTGAAAAAAAGGTTCCAGTGACACTTATCATTTCCAACATTACCAAATAAACTTGGATTGTAATACGTGAATTCGTTGCTTCTTTGTTATTATCAGTGGTTCTTGACTTCAATTATTTTTTGCGTGTTATTTGCCTGCGTGTCATTCTGTCTGTCTGTCTGTCTGTCTGTCTGTCTGTCTGTCTGTCTGTCTATCTCTGTCTCTGTCTGTCTGTCTCTGCCATCAACACACACACACACAAGTCTGGATTCTGATACTCAGTCTGTCTACTAACATCTGCTGACTCACTCTCCAAAGTCTTCGTGACTTTAAACCCCTTTACCACCAGACATCTCCACACGTAAATCCTTCCTTTCTAAAACCATCACACAATCAATTACAAAACCCAACACACACCATGACACATACTTACTATCCTCGATATAAACCACACACACACACACACAACACACACCACACACACACACACACACACACACACAACACACATATATAATTATATATATAATATATATTATATATATATATATATATATATATATATATATATATATATATATATATATATATATATATATATATATTTGTAATTATTTATCGCCCTTTCTTCCCAGTTTGACGGAAAAATCGAACGAATGTCAGTCATTCGGATGAGACTATAAACTTAGGCCCCGTGTGCGAACGCACGCAGAACATCTTGCACACACGTTAAAACCTCGTTCCGCTTTTCGGAAGAGTAGGCCATTCTGTGCCGGTAGGAGCAGTTGACAAAATTATATAAAAAAAAACAGCATGCACACAGGTGTCGTGTTTAGACACCATCCCTGAGGAAAATCGGGGAGTCGGAGTCCCAAGGGCGGCTCGGGGCTGTATATGGCAACGTTTTGGTGGCTTCTGCGACAGTACTGGAACCATTTGTATGGGTCGTTGCCTTTCCAATGGATCATTCCAGTGGCGTGGAGAGGGGGGGGGGGTCTGCTGCATGGGTAACAGCTTGCCCTCCATACTTACTTACCCAGTCTTTGCGCTCTAAAGACTAGAGCGCTACTCCATAGTCTTCCTAGACTGATGGGTGCCTACAGGGTGAGTGGAGGGCTAGAGGAATGAAGAGGGGGAGGGATGAGTGGAAGGCAAGACAAGGGTGACATGAAGACCGAGGTACCACTTTTTCTGAACTCTGCTGTCTAGATTTCTTTAATCAGTTTTTAACCATTAGTTAAACCTCATTAAGAACAAAAACATATATGCACATTAAATTTTATTCACCGCAAACTATTGTGAAGCGACAACACACAAATCCATCAAATCTCAGTCAAGGATGAGACTATCAACCGAGGTCCTTCGTCCTTCGGATGAGACTACAAACCAAAGCCCCGTGTGCGAACGCAAGTAGAACATCTTGCGCACACGTTAAATCCTGTTCCACTTTTTGTACGAATAGGTCATGTGTGCCGGAGGGAACAATGACACTTACAAAACTGCATACACACAGGGACTGGATATAAAAAAAACCCACAAGTGCTTATTCCATTATCCTCGATATAAAAGAAAAAAAAAAGAAATAAAAATAAATAAGAACCCAGTGTGAGTAGCCTCTCCCTTTTACCAAGTGCAAGTGCGGTCAGTTTGTGCCATAATTTATTTATTTATTTTATTTGTTTTATTTTTTTATATCGAGGATAATAGAATAAGCACTCATGTGCTTTTTTTCATCTAGTCCCCGAGTGTATGCAGTTTTTGTAAATGTCATCTGTTCCCACCGGCACACGATGGCCTACTCTTACGAAAAGCGGAACAGGATTTAACGTGTGCGCAAGATGTTCTGCGTTCGTTCGCACACGGGGCCTCGGTTTATAATTAGCGCCAGCTGGGATGAGATGGAATGGACAGCAGCTGAGAGGAGCTGAACGTGAAGGAAGAGGAAAACTGTGAAGCTTTAGTGATGAAAAAAACGAAGCAACCGAAAAAAAAAATCTAACCCCCTTCTCCCTCCCATCCCTAATAAAAGCAAACAAAAAGAAATCAGCATCTAAAAACAGGCAAAAATAACATCATCTATAGCAAGAAAAAGAACAGTGCATATTTGCAAAAAAAAATCACTTTATTTTAAGCATTCATAGTTAAAAAAAACAAACAAAGAAACAAAGCGATGCATTTAATCTGAAACCAGAATAAAACTACAAGGTACACACGTTGATCTTCTTTATCCGAGCACAAAAAATACACATGCATACATCTTTCTGTTTGACGATCTGTTTGCGTGCCCGCCCGTCCGCCTGCCCGTTTACCTGTCTGTCTGTCTGTCTGTCTGTCTGTCTGTCTGTCTGTCTGTCTGTCTGTCTGTCTGTCTGTCTGTCTGTATTTAAAAAAAATTCTTTTTATATCGAGGATAATGGGATAGGCACTCATGTGCTTTTTTTCATACAGTCCCCGTGTGTATGCAGTTGTGTAAATATTGTCATCTGTCCCCACCGGCACACAATGGCCTACTCTTACGAAAAGCGAAACAGGATTTAACGTGTGCGCAAGACATTCTGTGTGCGTTTGCACACGGGCCTCGGTTTACAGTCTCATCCGAAGGACTTTTGGGTAGAGTGGAGTCAGCACTGATGTTAACTCCTGGGGAAAAATCCCCTCCAACGGTCTGTCTGTCTGTCTGTCTGTCTTCTGTCTGTCTGTCTGTCTGTCTGTCTGTCTGTCTGTCTGTCTGTCTGTCCGTCCGTCCGTCGTCCGTCCGTCCGTCCGTCTCTCTCTCCTCCTCTCTCTCTCTCTCTCTCTCTCTCTCTCTCTCTCTCTCTCTCTCTCTCTCTCTCTCTCTCTCTCTCCTCTCTCTCTCTCTCTCTCTCTCTCTCTCTCTCTCTCTCTCTCTCTCTCTCTCTCTCTCTGTATTGTTGGTTTAATTCAGCACTTTATTTGGGATTCTGGAATATGCATTTTCAGGAGCACAGTTTAGGTACATGCCAATGTGTATAAGTATGGCAACGTATTACCGAAGACTAGGTGAAATTATATTTAATTTTCCTCATTTTTTCTTCTTCCCTTTTGAATTGTATTGTGGCCAAAGGCCGAAATTCAATCAATTATTTCAGTGTTCAGTTTTCAGTTCTCTCTCTCTCTCAGTTTCTCTTTCTTCCATCTCTGTCTCTCTCTGTCTCTCTATCTTTCTCTGTCTCTGTATCTTTGTCTCTGTATCTCTCTGCCTGTGTCTGTCTCTGTGTCTGTCTCTGTTTCTGTCTCTGTCTCTGTCTCTGTATGTCTGTCTGTCTCTGTCTATCTGTCTGTCTGTCTGTCTGTCTGTATCTATCTATCTCTCTCTCTCTGTGTCTCTCTCTCACCAACACTCTCTCCTATCCCTGTTACTGTAGAATATTTATGTCAAGTACCCAATATTTCCCTGACCTTTTAGGTGGCTGTCTGTCAAGTCAAGTCAAGTCAAGTCAAGTCAAAAACACTTTAATCATCCCTGAAGGGCAATTACAATACTGACAGGCATATTGATACAAATCATAATCAAACACACGAAGGAGCTACATTTCTTTTTTATTCAAACATTATATAACTTCAAATAAAATGTCACAAACACTCACACTCTACGCGCGCGCGCTTGCACACACGCAAACACACGCATACACACACACCAATGTTTAGATACAATGTTCTTAAAAACCATTGACTAGAAAAGACATATGATCACCATTATTTACACATTATACGCACGCGTTCACACACGCACATATACATGCATACACACACACACACACACACACACGCTCCCCCCTCCCCATACAATCCACACCCACCCGCCCCCACACTCACACATACACACACGCCCCCCCCCCTATCCATACACACCATCCACACCCACCCGTCCCCCCCCCCCCCCAGACGCACATAATTGGTAGAAGACATGTGAATTTACAAGCAATTCAAAAAAAAATCAATAAAGCCAAAAATAAGACATACTTATTTTATGGGTACATATACATGTATATATATCTGTAATGGCTAGTTGTCGGTACTGGCTTTGTATGAGATCAACACTGCATGCAATTTGGTTGAAATCCTCTTGGTTGTCGATGGATTCTTTGGGCTTGTTTTTTTATGGCAATATAGGACAAAATGTGCAAGCTTTGTGCGCAAACCATGCACAAGGGTATTGGACATAAAAAGCACGTAGAAACATATTCGATTCTTCTTGAACTAAAAGAATGAATAACACACACACACACACACACGCACGCACGCACACACAGACATATATATTATATATATATATATATATATATATATATATATATATATATATATATATATATATGTATATATGTATTATATATCTATATATATATATCTATATATATCTATATATACATATATATTGTGTGTGTGTCTGCGTGTGTGAGTATTTGTACCTGTGTGCGTGTGTGTGAGTTGGTGTATGCGTGTGTATGTGTGTGTGTGTGTGTGTGTGTGTGTGTGTGTGTGTGTGTGTGTGTGTGTGTGTGTGTGTGAATATGTGTACGTGCGTGCGTTTTTGTGCGTTGGTCTGTGTGTGTGTGCGGGGGGGGGATACTTGATTACAATCACGCTGATATACATAATTCTGTCTCTCTTTCTCCTTATCGCCATCAGACAATATTTCATGTTATATGAAGCTTTTCTCTACAATAATGTACTCAAAAACCAAAGCTAGCAAGGAAATGATGGAAAGGAAAATTTAAAAAACGAAACAAATCTGCCCTCAAAATAATTTTTAAAAAAATAGAACACCTTGCCACCAAGAATTGAATGCACCCCCTCCCTCCCCTTCCCTGCAAAAACGTGTTTACCTTGTTCAGACTTAAAACCAACAACTTACATAAGTTGAAGACAAACACAGTCTATGATAGGCCAGGGCAAATCAAAACAGACACAGCTGTCATATTCCCCAATATAAAAATTGTGTCGTCAACATATCATAATTATGTGGGCCAGAGCATTATTCTCTACTCTCCCCTTCCCATACATGTACACACACATAAAACACACACGGATACAAATACATACACACACACACACACACAGGCACACGCACACAAATGCATGCTCACACACGTACTAACACATGCTCGCACACACATACACACACATGTACACACATATATACATACACATGCGTACTTACACACACATTGCGTTCGTACACACGTGCTCATATGCACACGCACACTTGCATACACGCATAATTTTATGCGCACAGGAACACGCGTGCTCACATACACACGCTTGCATACACACACACACACACATACACATACATACACACACATACATACATAAATACACATACACGCACGCACATATACGCACACACACAGACACACACATACACACACGCGCGCGTGCGCGCGCGCACACACTTTTCCCGTTCGAAGAGATTTTCCCCCTGAAGTTAACATCTGTCCTGACTCCACTCTCCCCAAGAGTTCTTCGGATGAGACTAAAAACCGAGGCCTTGTGTGCGAACTCACGCAGAACATCTTGTGCACAAGTGAAATCCTGTTCGGCTTTTCGTAAGTGTAGGCCTTTGTGTGCGGGGGGAAACAGATAATAAAAATTGCAAAACTGCATACACACGGGGACTAGATGTAAAAAAGCAAAAGAGGGCTTAGTAAATTACCCTCGATATAAAAGAATAAAAATAAACAAATAGACACACGTACGTAAACATACTACACGCTCGCACACACGTGCATGAGTGCAAGCGCATGCACGTGAGCATACACACATGCACGCACAGACACAAATACACAGATACACACACATAATGCACATAATGTAAATACTAATCGTCTCATACATATTTAGAACAATGCACACACACACACACACACTCACACACACACACATACACAACACACACCACACACACACACACACATGTACGCACGCACGCTCACACGCACCCACGCATGCACACACGCACGCACACACGTACACACACCACACATTCAGAGAGAGAGAGAGAGAGAGAGAGAGAGAGAGGGGAGAGAGAGAGAGAGAGAGAGAGAGAGAGAGAGAGAGAGAGGAGAGAGAGAGAAGAGAGAGAGAGAGAGAGAGAGAGAGGAGAGAGAGAGAGAGACGGAGACGGACGAGGCGGAGACGGACGGACGACGGACGAAGACAGACAGACAGACAGACAGACAGACAGACAGACAGACAGACAGACAGACAGACAGACAGACAGACAGAAGAGAGAGAGAGAGAGAGAGAGAGAGAGAGAGAGAGAGAGAGAGAGAGAGAGAGAGAGAGAGAGAGAGAGAGAGAGAGAGAGAGAGAGAGGAGAGAGAGAGAGAGAGAGAGAGAGAGAGAGAGAGAGAGAGAGAGAGGCCAGCCATCTGGCACTATTTTTTTAATCCAACTGAAATTTGCATATTCTTTTAAAAGGCTGAGTTCAAACTGACATCCTTAGTCTGCTGAATATCATTAAGGTAAGAAACATAGTCATTCGTCAGTTAACAGATAACTTATTTTCTTTAGATTATTTCTTTAAGATGGGGGAACGGGATAGCTCAGTGGCCAGAGCACTCGCTTTCCCCAAGCCAAAGTTAAGGCAAGGCAAGGCAAGGCAAGGCAAGGCAAAGCAAGGCAAGGCAAGGCAAGGCAAGGCAAGGCAAAGCAAAGCAAGGCAAGGCAAGGCAAGGCAAGGCAAGGCAAGGCAAGGCAAGGTAAATTCTTTTATTCGAGGATAATAGATAAGCACTCGTGTGCTTTTTTACATCCAGCCCCCGCCCTTGTCAGGGATAACATCAAGATAAAAAGATCAATTAAACAAGAACAATTATAATGATCCAAATACCAAGAGCAAGAAACCATACTAAGTATCAAACAGCAGGTAAGAAAAAAGACAGAGACACAATCATAAGGTAATGATATGAAAAGGTACTCATTCAGAAACGAAAATAAGAAGTAAGAATCAATGATGATTTTGATTTGAATAATAAAAAAGCGCAATAATTAAAGAGTAAACATGAGAATATGATAGGTTAAATGACTGAAAATATCAATCCACCACCATCTATCATCAAGATAAGTTATAAGTTAAACAACATCGAGCGTGGTTACCAGTTGGATGGGTGACCGTTTGCATGCCGTGGCTTCAGTACAGTCCCCCAGTCCACCCAGCTGTAAATGGATACCTGCCCTCTTTAGGGTCAGGGAAGGTAAAGCAGCGAGGGAGAGGAGGTGGGCGCCGCCCTCAACATGCTGTCCCTTGGAGAAACTGAGGTCTCTGATGTCTGGCTCCCCTACGATCACATAAGTTATGGGGCACCTTTACCTTATTTGTTTTAGATTAAACCAATGTCTAGTCCGTATCTGAAGTGTCGAGGGCAAAGTCTATTGCGTTCCTTTCATGCAAATGGTCGTTTCAACGATTGTGCTATTCAACGTTCTTTTCAATGTCAATGATTTTATTATTAAGTCGTTATCTGTTTTCAATGTTTAGTTTTTAATTTTAAGAGATAGGTTTACCTTGTCTGAAGGTAAAAAAGTAAAGGTGTCCCATAACCTAGGTGGTCGTAGGGGAGCGAGGTAACAGAGACCTCAGCTTCTCTAGGGGCCAGCATATTAAGGGCGGCGCCCATCTATCTCTCGCTGCTTTACCCGATGATGATGATGATGATGATGATGATGATGATGATGATGATGATGATGATGATGATGATGATGATGATGATGATGAGAAGGTGGAGGAGAAGGAGGATAATGATCATGATGATGATAATGAAGATGACGACGACGACGACGACGACGATGATGATGATGAAGAAGAAAAATAGTGATGAAAACAAATGATGATGACGGTGATGCTGACAACGACAACGACCATGACGATAGTGAATACAATGATAAGGATGTTATTGGTAAACACACACAGCGACAATGCTCTCAGCAGTAAGAGACTGACAGACAAATGGACCAAAAATTTCCATGAAAAAAGCAACCTATACACGGCACAAGACAGGTGGAAAACTGGACAAAGGAGGAGGAGGGGAGGAGAAGAGTGTACCCTAGAGCTGTCATGACTCTGGTGTATTTTCAGAGATCAATCAATCAATCATTCACCATGGCTGCTCAGAAGACGGCTGGCGGATGTCTTCCTCTGTGTCTGTGTCTGGAGGTGTTCCTGACCTTTGTTCTTCTGCTGGATGGACACCTGGCAGCCATGACTGACCCCCACTTTGTACAGCCGCGGTCAGTTATGGTGCTATTGTTGGGTCAGAAGTTACGGTGGTCATTTTTTTACCATTAAAACTTGGTTCTTGCGTTCTAAAAACATTATTTGTTATTAGTCAACGTTTCAGTTTGCGCACTTAGGTAGCATAAATGAAACCAAAAGATTGATGGAAAAAGAACACGTTTGGTGTATATTTATCATTTATAAGATTGAATAGCAGAAATGAAACCAAAAGATTGATGGAAAAAGAACACGTTTGATGTCTATTTATCGTTTATAGGATTGAATAGCAGAAATGAAACCAAAAGATTGATGGAAAAAGAACACGTTTGATGTCTATTTATCATTTATAGGATTGAATATCAGAAATGAAACCAAAAGATTCATGGAAAAAGAACACGTTTGATGTATATTTATCATTTATAGTATTGAATAGCAGAAATGAAACCGAAAGATTGATGGAAAATGACACTTTGGTGCATGTTTATCATTCATAGGATTACATATTCTAGAATATTATAATCGTGGTAGTTTGCTTCATAAAAATTGTGAAATTTTCCTGTAACAGTGGTTAAGTGCCGATTTTTGGAAACAAGCAGTTTAAAACTACAGTTAATATCAAAACTAGTACATGGTTGTTCATACCATAAGAAATCCTCAAAATTTTGTACCATATAAAACAGCAACTACCATTACTTTTACATTATCTTCAATGACTTTTTAAAGACAGTTTGCTATTGTTATTCATTAAAAAAATCAATGTTTACGGCGGCTGATTGGCTTATAAAGCATTCATTCATTTTTGTCATTTGCTAATGTCTGAAAAAGAAAGAATGCTGTTCAGAGACAATTTGTATTTTTTCGTTTCTCGGCTAGAATACCTAGGATCACCAGTGGTAAAAATCTCGTATGCGACCGGTATGTACCCACCATTTAGGTGGCAGCAATCTGACTTGGGTAGTTCCAATTCAATTTTTCAATTCAAAGATTCAAATAATCACAATTAGATAAATCCATGTTAGTTAAGAGACAGTTGATGAGTCACTGTTTTTTTTTCTTCTTGCAGATCTAACGAGCAGAGACTGCCCCGAACACCATCAGAGGAGAAGCAAATGGCGTCTCTGACTTCACTGCAGCAAAGGGAAGCTATCCAGATGTCCAGACGAAATGGTGATTACAGAACTACTGCCTCCACTCTTTTAGCAACATGTGTTGTTATTTATAGGGGTTATTTCTTACCATTAAAGCTTAATGTTAGCGTTCTAAAAACATCATTTGTCATTAGTCAGCATTTCAGTTTGCGCACTTTTGTAGCATAAATGAGACCAAAGTATTGATAGAAAAAGGACACCGCTAGAGCCTGACTGATGTCTAATGTTACTGTTACCAGCACTGTCGCTACTATTACTATTACTATTACTATTACTATTACTATTACTATTACTATTACTACTACTACTACTACTACTACTACTACTACTACTACTACTACTACTACCATTACATGTCACGCTTTTACCGTTACCGCTGCTACTACTCCTGCTATAAATGTTGAGTGTCCTGCTGCTACTAGTGTTGTTGCTGTAACTACTAATGCTATTGCTGCTAGTACTGCTACTAAATGCTATTGTTACTCGTTCTGCTGCTATTGCTACCAGTACAGTTGTTATAGTGGATGCTGCTGCTGCTGCTGCTTTTACTTTTGCTACTTGTACTGCTGTTATTGCTACTGTGCTGCATTGTAGTGCGCCTTCTCACACATCGCGGCAAAGTGCTTCACTATGCAACATTGCATGGCTAGGCAAGGCAAGGCAAGGCAAGGCAAAGCAAGGCAAGGCAAGGCGAGGCGAGGCGAGGCGAGGCGAGGCAAGGCAAGGCAAGGCAAGGCAAGGCTAGGCAAGGCGAGGCAAGGCATGGCATGGCATGGCATGGCAAGTTTGTTTCTGCCGAACGAAACAAGAGGCGAGACATGGCAACACAAGTCAAGGCAAGGCTAAACAAGGCAAAGCAGGACAGTTGTTCATGCCAAGGCTAGGCAAGGCAAGGCATGGCATGGCAAGTTTGTTTCTACCGAAAGAAAAACTAGGTGAGGCATGGCAAAGCAAGGTAAAGCAAAGGACAACAAGGCAAAATTAGGCAAGGCAAAGCTAAAATAGGCAAAACAAGACAGTTGTTCATGCCAAGGCAAGGCAAGGCAAGGCAAAACAAGGCAGGACAGTAGGCACTCATCAGTCTGGGAAGACTGTGGAGTTGCGCTCTAGTCTTTAGAGCGTAAAGCCTGGGTAAGTAAGTATGGAGGGCAAGCTGTTACCCATGCAGCAGACCCCCCTCTCTCCACGCCACTGGAATGATCCATTGGAAAGGCAATGACCGATACGAAAGGTTCCAGTATCGTCGCAGGAGCCACCAGAATGTTGCCATAATTATACAGCCCCGAGCCACCCTGGGACTCCAACTCCCCGATTGTTTCTCAGGGATAGTGTCTTAACACGACACCTGTGTGTATGCTGTTGTTGTTTTTTTTTTATAAGGCAAGACAAGACAGAACTATACAAGCAATCCTATCAAGACTATTTTATGCGAGAGAAAAGAATAGGGGTAAAAGTGAACTTAATTTTTGTTTGTTTGTTTGTTTGATGTGATTTTTTTGTCTTGACTACAGGTGGGGGGCGAGTGGCAAATATTGATGCAATTTACTCCAAATTCCGCCAGAGACTGCCAAACAAAGAAAAGGCTCATCAAGTATGGACCACTTCCTAACTCAGCTGTTTGAAATCTTCGATCTTGACGGTAAGGATGCTGGGTTATGGTTCGGTGCTCTAGTTGGTAACGCGCCTGCCTAGAAAGTGGAAAGTCCGGGTCGGAGTGTGCGGTGGTTTGAATCCCGTTTGGGCCTAAATTTTTTCTCTCATCCATTAAACCATGAGTGGTAGCCTTGGCGCTAGTCTTTCGGTTGAGACGATAAACCGAGGTCCCGTGTGTTACACATTATTTAGCGCACGTAAAAGAACCCACGGCAACAAGGGGGTTGTCCGTGGCAAACTTCTGTAGAAAAAAGCCACTCTGGTCGGGAAACATATACAGTTGTAGACAGGAAAAAGAAAAAGAAATAATGGGTAGGCGCTGCACTTGTGGCGATGCGCTCTTCCCGGGGAGAGCAGCCCGAATTTCACGCAGAGGAATCTGCTGTGACATATAGCGGTTTAAAAGAAAAAGCTCAGGGCTTATGTGTGTGTGTGTGTGTGTGTGTGTGTGTGTGTGTGTGTGTGTGTGTGTGTGTGTGTGTGTGTGTGTGTGTGTGTGTGTGTGTGTGTGTGTGTATGTGTTTGTGTCTCTGTGTGTGCGTGTTTGTGTGTGTGTACGTGTGTACGCGCGTGTGTGTGTTGTGTGTGTGCGTGTGAGTGTGTCTGTATGTGTGTGTCTTGTGTGTGTGTGTGTGTCTTGTGTGTGTCTGTACGTGTGTGTGTACGTGTGTACGTGTGTGTGTGATGTGTGTGATCTGTGTGTGTGTGAAGTGTGTGAAGTGTGTGTGTATGTTGTGTGTATGTATACGTGTGTGTTGTGTGTGTTGTGTGTGTTGTGTGTGTGTCTTCTGTGTGTATATTTTGTGTGTTGTGTGTGTTGTGTGTGATGTGTGTGTTGTGTGTGATGTGTGTGTGTGTGTTTTGTGTGTGTGGGGTGTGTTGTATGTGTGTGTTTGTGTGTGTATGTTCTAAGTGTGTCTGATGAGTGTGTATATGCGTGTCTTTGTGTGTATGCACACGCGCATATTTGTGCGTGTATGCGTGATGAGGTTATTAAATTTCCTGTCTGTTCACTCTAAATAACAGCAGACCATCAGAATCATAATTATGTATAGATTCTTTTACAAGATATTTTCCTCTCATTCCAACCTTGCATACTAAATGTGCAGATGAATACAGACCCTCCAATCAGAAACGAAAATGCTCACACACATTCGGATGAGACTATAAACCGAGGTCCCGTGTGTAAACGCACACAGAACATCTTGTGCACACGTTAAAATCCTGTTTCGCCTTTCGGAAGAGCAGGCCATCGTGTGCCGGTAGGAGCGGATGACAAAATCATTTTTTAAAAAACAGCATGCACACAGGTGTCGTGTTTAGACACCATCCCTGAGGGGAATAAGAAATAATGGGTAGGCGCTGCACTTGTGGCGACGCGCTCTCCCTGGGGAGAGCAGCCCGAATTTCAAGCAGAGAAATCTGCTGTGACATAGAGTGGTGTAAAATAAAACACGCACACACGCACGCATCCTCCCCCGACACACACACGAACACTAACACACAAACACACAACAGACACACGCGCTAACACTAACACACAACACACGTACACGTACACACACATAAACGCACACATACACTTGTGCACACGTACACACGTACACACTCACACACATACACACAATACACACAAACACAATACACACACACACACACACACACACACACACACACACACACACACACACACGTAGACACCCTCCCCTCCCCCTCCACATTCACACACACTCAGATATGACACCTAACCTCTCCCCACAATATTTTTTCTTTTAAGTACAAAACAACCTTACGGGAAAAAACCCTATGCATAGACATAATATAAAACATACTGAAAGTTTATTTTTTTCACGTGTGTATGTTCCAGAAAATAACAGCATATCACGTCAAGAGTTCAGCGTCATCATAGAATTAATATTGGCATAATCGTGTGGATATGGAAGATAAAATAACAATTCATGTCATTGGCTAGGTTCAGTGTCCGCATTGAAATAGAAATACCCTGAGGCTTCCAATACGAACTCTGTCTCTGTCTATTGCAGTCTGTCTGTCTCTGTCTGTCTGTCTCTATCACTCTGTCTCTTGCCTGTTCTGTCCTCTGCTGTCTCTCTGTCTGTCTCTCCCCTGTCCCTCTCTCCCTACCCCCCCCCCCCCTCTCTCTCTCTCTCTCTTCCCTTGTCCAGCCATTTTTTTAAATCTCAGGCAAAGATACAATCCTTAATTTTATTCGGAATGATGTTTATTTCGAGCAGTTTCACTTATGTCAAGTCAAAATGAATATTTACTCAAGACTAATGTATCACCTGTATAATATAGTTGTTGTTGGTTTTAGTGTCTTTTTTATTTTAGAAAATGTTCTGAGAAGTGTTAGGGATAACAAATACGTGTTACATCTTCATGTTTCTTTTCAGTGGAATGATAAAAAAGTGATGCTTGTAATATCGTTTTCTCATAACTTCGTGGCGATTGTGTTTTGTGTTACTTGTGTGATGCTTATCTGTACCCCCATCAAGAAGGGGCTATGGCCTGTACTGAATAAACCTCGTTTTCAATTTCAAATTCAATTTGTGTGTGTGTGTGTGTGTGTGTGTGTGTGAGAGAGAGAGAGAGAGAGAGAGGAGAGAGAGAGAGAGAGAGAGAGAGAGAGAGAGAGAGAGAGAGAGAGAGAGAGAGAGAGAGTATTTAATATTTATTTTATTTATCTACTTTTATTTATTTAATTTATTCTTTTTTAAATATACCGAGGATAAAATTTTGGAAATATAGCAACTCGTGTGCTTTTTTCACATCCAGTCCCCGTTTGTATGCAGTTTTTGTAAATGTCATCTGTTCCCACCGGCACACAATGGCCTACTCTTACAAAAAGTGGCACAGGATTTAACGTGTGCTCAAGATGTTCTGCGAGCGTCCGCACACGGGGCCTCGGTTTAAAGTCTCATCCGAAGGACTTTTGGGGAGAGTGGAGTCGCCACTGATGTTAAACTAGGCGAAAAATCTCCTCGATCGGGAATGGAATGTTTGTGATTTTCCTTGGGTGAGTTTGCGGCTGGCTGAGGTGTTGCTGACTTGTGGGTGCTCTTTGTGCTGTGATGGGTGCGTGCTGATGTTCAGAACCTGTGTTGAGCTATATTGATGTCATTTTTGTGTGGTTTTTAGTTTTTATATATGGCTTGTAACCCACCGGGATTTTTCTGTTTTAGAGATAAAGTATTTTGATTGGAATGGAATTGAATTGAATTGAACCCGGGTCGTCAAATTGCGAGCGCAATGTTCTGACCACTAGGCTATCCTGCACTCCTGTCTGTGGCTGTGTGTATGTAGGGTGGTGTGTGTGTGTGTGTGTGTGTGTGTGTGTGTGTGTGTGTGTGTGTGTGTGTGTGTGCGTGCGCGCGAGCGCGCGTACGGGCGTCTGTGTGTGTATGTGTGTATGTGTAGAGGATGGGGCGTTGGTGTGTGTGTGTATGCGCACGTGTGCGAGTGCATGCATGTGTATGTGGTAACGCGCAGAGGGGAAATTCTGTGTACAACAGTATGATACATATTTGATATTATTCTTTTATATCGAGGATAATGGGATAAACACTCTTGTGCTTTTTTACACCCAGTCCCTGTGTGTATGAAGTTTTTTTGTAAATGTCATCTGTTCCCACCGGTACACGATGGCCTACTCTTACGAAAAGCGGAACAGGATTTAACGTGTGCGCAAGATGTTCTGCATGCATTCGCACACGGGGCCTCGGTTTATAGTCTCATCCGAAGTACTTTTGGGAGAGTGGAGTCAGCACTGATGTTAACTCCAGGAAAAAAAAAAATCTCCTCGAACGGGAATCGAACCAGGTCGTCAAGTTGCGAGCGCAACGTTCTGACCACTAGGCTATCCCGTCCCCCTGTCTGACTTTAAGCGGATTAAAAAGCAAAAACACGAAGAAAGAGGAGGAAAAAGGAGAGGAAAAAGAAAGGGAAGGTGGAGAAGAGGAAAGCATTGAAAGCATTTTCTCATGTTCGCAAAAAATCTGGAGTCTTATCTTGATATCTCAAACAAAAAGAAGATGGTGAATGTATGGACAATCTGCTCTCCGCGCGCTAGGGACAGGACAAATACAAAACAGGCTAAAGAGCTTGTGAACACAGTCTCTGTAGGCAGAAGATGTTAGCTCTGTCAACAGACAGACAGCGCATTTTCCATCACTCTCTGTCTCTGTCTTTCTCTGTCTTCCTGTCCTGTCTTCTGTCTGTCTGTCTGTCTTCTGTCTGTCTTCTGTCTGTCTGTTGTTCTTCTCTTCCTCTCTTTCTATCTTTTTCCTTCCTCTCCTTTTCCTGTGTTCTGTTCGTTCTCTCTCTCAGTCTCGTTTTCCTTCTCACTCTCTTTCTCAGTCTGTCTGTCCGTCTGTCTGTCTGTCTGTCCGTCTGTCTCTGTCTGTCTGTCTGTCTGTCTGCTCTGGCCCTGTCCTGTCTCTGTCTTGTCTGTCTGTCTCTCTCTGTCTTCTCTTCTCTTCTTCTCTGTGTCTCTCGTCTTCTCTCTTTCTCTACTCTCTCTTTCTCTCCTTCTCCCTCTTCTTCTCTCTCTCTCTCTCTCCTGCTCTCTCTCGTCTCTCTCTCTGCTCTCTCTCTCTCTCTCTCTCTCTCTCTCTCTCTCTCTCTCTCTCTCTCTCTCTCTCTCTCTCTCTCTCTCTCCTCCCTTTTCCTTTTCTCTTTTTCTTTTTCTCGCCTCCTGTTCCCCCACAATTACCCTTTTCTTTTTATCTTTCGGTCTGCTGTTCACACTTTTTTATGTCTCGAATTTCCTTTCACACTCCTAGTTTCTGTTTCATCCTCAGTTCCTGCAGTTGATTTTTTAAAAACAATTCTTGGCCATTTTCTTGTGTATCTTTCTAACGAGAACAAAACTGTCTGAAGAAGAATAATACAAAGGGAAAAAAATGTAAAGACCACAAAGATAAAGAAGATTGCAAAGAGTGCAAAGAGAAATGCAAAGAAGAAGAAGAATTTTAATTTGTTAAAAACCCAAAGAAAAAGACGGCAAAGAAGAATGCAAAGAAATTGAAAGAAGAATGAAAAAAAAGAAATATTTGAAGAAGAAAGCAAAACAAAACAAAAAAAGAAGAATGAAGAAAATTGTGAAGAAGAAGAATTCAGTAGAAGAAGACTTCAGGAGAAGAAGAAGAATTCAGAAGACGAATTCAGAGGACGAATTCAGAAGAAGAATTCAGAAGAAGAGGAATTCAGAAAAAGAGGAATTCAGAAAAAGAGGAATTCAGAAAAGAGGAATTCAGAAAAAGAGGAATTCAGAAAAGGGAATTCAGAAAAAAGGAATTTAGAAAAAGAGGAATTCAGAAAAAGGGAATTCAGAAACAAAGGAATTAAAAAAAAGAGGAATTCAGAAAAAGAGGAATTCAGAAAAGAGGAATTCAGAAAAAAGGATTCAGAAAAAGAAATTCAGAAAAAGAGGAATTCAGAAAAGAGGAATTCAGAAAAGAGAATTCAGATAAATTTAGGAGAAGAAGAAGACGATGGAGGAGAAGTAGGACGACGACGAGGAGAAGAAGAAAAATGGAGGAAAACGTGCACGAAAATCAACAAAAGATAGAAGAGAAGAAGGAGTGAAAACAAGATTAGAATACAAAGCAAACACACAAAAGAGGATGTGGAGGAGAAGAAGAAGGAGAAAAAAAAGAAGAGTAAGGAGTCATTTTTATTTCAAGACACCCTTTCTATCATCTCAAAAACGATCGTTATCCTTATCTTCACAACAAAAAAAGGGATGAAGAAGAAGACGAAGACGATGTGTAGCTGTAGCTATTGATCCTGGCTGTGATCTCTCCCTACAGCAGACAACTAGTCAGTCAGTCCACTGAACAAACTGGGGCTTGAGAGCTTGTGAAGACAACCAGTGTGTGGACTGAGAATGTGGACTCCGTCAACACCACTGACCACATCACCCCCCCCACCCTGCCCTGCTTCCCCCCCCAACCCCTCTCTCTGTCTCTGTCTCTCCTTCTTCTGTCTCTGTCTCACTTTGTCTCTGTCTCTCTCTACACTTGAAAAAACCCTTTAAAATAAAAATTATTCATTCCATTTTCATTCAATTCATTCATTCATTCATTCATTCATTCATTCATTCTTCTTCATTCTCTCTCTGTGTGTCTCTTTCTGTGCTCTTCTCTCTTCTCTCTGTCTCTCTGTCTCTCTTCTCTCTCTCTGTCTTCTGTCTGTCTGTCTGTCTGTCTGTCTGTCTGTCTCTCTTCTGTCTCTCTCTCTCTCCTCTCTCTCTCTCTCTCTCTCTCTCTCTCTCTCTCTCTCTCTCTCCTCTCGTCTCATTTCTGTCTCTTTTCTTCTTTGTTGAACGCTCACACACACGCCAATATCGTTGTCTGCAACAACACCACAAAATGTGTCGCGCTGCCGTTAAGCGCCTGACAAGTCAGGCCCAGCGCATACGACTAAGGTGTGGGAGAGAATAGTTATAGTTAGCTCTATGGAGAAAGGGCAGAAGAATGAACCCCC
>CM060327.1:62442725-62448874 GCA_030674155.1 Stramonita haemastoma | reverse complement strand
GAGAGAGAGAGAGAGAGAGAGAGAGAGAGAGAGAGAGAGAGAGAGAGAGAGATATTTATTTATTTATTTATTTATCTATTTATTTATTTAATTTATTCTTTTATATCGAGGATAATGGAATAAGCACTCGTGTGCTTTTTTCACATCCAGTCCCCGTTTGTATGCAGTTTTTGTAAATGTCATCTGTTCCCACCGGCACACAATGGCCTACTCTTACAAAAAGTGGCACAGGATTTAACGTGTGCTCAAGATGTTCTGCGAGCGTCCGCACACGGGGCCTCGGTTTAAAGTCTCATCCGAAGGACTTTTGGGGAGAGTGGAGTCGCCACTGATGTTAATACTAGGCGAAAAATCTCCTCGATCGGGAATGGAATGTTTGTGATTTTCCTTGGGTGAGTTTGCGGCTGGCTGAGGTGTTGCTGACTTGTGGGTGCTCTTTGTGCTGTGATGGGTGCGTGCTGATGTTCAGAACCTGTGTTGAGCTATATTGATGTCATTTTTGTGTGGTTATATGTTTTATATAGGCTTGTAACCCACCGGGATTTTTCTGTTTTAGAGATAAAGTATTTTGATTGGAATGGAATTGAATTGAATTGAACCCGGGTCGTCAAATTACGAGCGCAATGTTCTGACCACTAGGCTATCCTGCACTCCTGTCTGTGGCTGTGTGTATGTATGTGGTCTGTGTGTGTGTGTGTGTGTGTGTGTGTGTGTGTGTGTGTGTGTGTGTGTGTGTGTGTGGTGTGTGCGTGCGCGCGAGCGCGCGTACGGGCGTCTGTGTGTGTATGTGTGTATGTGTAGAGGATGGGGCGTTGGTGTGTGTGTGTATGCGCACGTGTGCGAGTGCATGCATGTGTATGTGGTAACGCGCAGAGGGGAAATTCTGTGTACAACAGTATGATACATATTGATATTATTCTTTTATATCGAGGATAATGGGATAAACACTCTTGTCTTTTTTACACCCAGTCCCTGTGTGTATGAAGTTTTTTGTAAATGTCATCTGTTCCCACCGGTACACACGATGGCCTACTCTTACGAAAAGCGGAACAGGATTTAACGTGTGCGCAAGATGTTCTGCATGCATTCGCACACGGGGCCTCGGTTTATAGTCTCATCCGAAGTACTTTTGGGGAGAGTGGAGTCAGCACTGATGTTAACTCCAGGAAAAAAAAAAATCTCCTCGAACGGGAATCGAACTCAGGTCGTCAAGTTGCGAGCGCAACGTTCTGACCACTAGGCTATCCCGTCCCCCTGTCTGACTTTAAACGGATTAAAAAGCAAAAACACGAAGAAAGAGGAGGAAAAAGGAGAGGAAAAAGAAAGGGAAGGTGGAGAAGAGGAAAGCATTGAAAGCATTTTCTCATGTTCGCAAAAAATCTGGAGTCTTATCTTGATATCTCAAACAAAAAGAAGATGGTGAATGTATGGACAATCTGCTCTCCGCGCGCTAGGGACAGGACAAATACAAAACAGGGCTAAAGAGCTTGTGAACACAGTCTCTGTAGGCAGATAGATGTTAGCTCTTCCAACAGACCAGACAGCGCATTTTCCATCACTCTCTGTCTCTGTCTTTCTCTGTCTTTCTCTGTCTCTGCCTCTGTCTGTCTCTGGTCTGTGGTACATGTTGTCAATATGTTAATCTCTCCACTGGCTAATAGCTATCTTTTTCATCTCTGTATCTAAGTGTTAGTTTCATCTCTCTCAGCTCCTTTTCTCTTCTCTCCTGTCTTTCTCGTCTGTTCTGTCGTCTGTCTGTCTGTCTGTCCGTCTGTCTGTCTGTCTGTCTGTCTGTCTGTCTGCCTCTGTCTGTCTTCTGTCTGTCTCTATCTTTCTCTCTCTTCTTTTCTGTTTCTCTCTCCTCTTTCTCTCTCTCTTCTGTCTGTCCTGTCCGTCTTCTGTCTCTCTGTCCTCTGTCTCTTTCTCTCTCTCTGTCTGCCTCTGTCTTCTGTCTGTCTCTCTTCTCTCTCGTGTCCTCTCTCTTTCTCTCTCTCTTTCTTCTCTCTTCCTCTCTCTCTTCCTCTCTCTTCTCTCTCTCTCTCTCTCTCTCTCTCTCTCTCTTTCTCTCCCTCTCTCTCTCTCTTCTCTCCTTCTTTTCTCTTTTCTTTTTCTCGCCTCCTGTTCCCCCACATTACCCTTTTCTTTTATCTTTCGGTCTCTGTTCACACTTTTTTATGTCTCGAATTTCCTTTCACACTCCTAGTTTCTGTTTCATCCTCAGTTCCTGCAGTTGATTTTTTAAAAACAATTCTTGGCCATTTTCTTGTGTATCTTTCTAACGAGAACAAAACTGTCTGAAGAAGAATAATACAAAGGGAAAAAAATGTAAAGACCACAAAGATAAAGAAGATTGCAAAGAGTGCAAAGAGAAATGCAAAGAAGAAGAAGAATTTTAATTTGTTAAAAACCCAAAGAAAAAGACGGCAAAGAAGAAGCAAAGAAATTGAAAGAAGAATGAAAAAAAAGAAATATTTGAAGAAGAAAGCAAAACAAACAAAAAAAGAAGAATGAAGAAAATTGTGAAGAAGAAGAATTCAGTAGAAGAAGACTTCAGGAGAAGAAGAAGAATTCAGAAGACGAATTCAGAGGACGAATTCAGAAGAAGAATTCAGAAGAAGAGGAATTCAGAAAAAGAGGAATTCAGAAAAAGAGGAATTCAGAAAAGAGGAATTCAGAAAAAGAGGAATTCAGAAAAGGGGAATTCAGAAAAAAGGAATTTAGAAAAAGAGGAATTCAGAAAAAGGGAATTCAGAAACAAAGGAATTAAAAAAAAGAGGAATTCAGAAAAAGAGGAATTCAGAAAAGAGGAATTCAGAAAAAGAGGAATTCAGAAAAGAGAAATTCAGAAAAAGAGGAATTCAGAAAAGAGGAATTCAGAAAAGAGGAATTCAGATAAATTTAGGAGAAGAAGAAGACGATGGAGGAGAAGTAGGACGACGACGACGAGGAGAAGAAGAAAAATGGAGGAAAACGTGCACGAAAATCAACAAAAGATAGAAGAGAAGAAGGAGTGAAAACAAGATTAGAATACAAAGCAAACACACAAAAGAGGATGTGGAGGAGAAGAAGAAGGAGAAAAAAAAGAAGAGTAAGGAGTCATTTTTATTTCAAGACACCTTTCTATCATCTCAAAAACGATCGTTATCCTTATCTTCACAACAAAAAAAGGGATGAAGAAGAAGACGAAGACGATGTGTAGCTGTAGCTATTGATCCTGGCTGTGATCTCTCCCTACAGCAGCAGACTAGTCAGTCAGTCCACTGAACAAACTGGGGCTTGAGAGCTTGTGAAGACAACCAGTGTGTGGACTGAGAATGTGGACTCCGTCAACACCACTGACACATCACCCCCCACCCTGCCCTGCCTCCTCCCCCCCCTCTCTCTGTCTCTGTCCTTCCTTCTTTCTGTCTCTCTGTCTCACTTTGTCTCTGTCTCTCTCTACACTGAAAAAACCCTTAAAATAAAGATTATTCATTCCTTTTTCATTCATTCATTCATTCATTCATTCATTCATTCATTCATTCATTCATTCATTCTCTCTCTGTGTGTCTCTCTTCTGTGTCTCTGTCTCTGTCTCTCTGTCTCTCTGTCTCTCTGTCTCTCTGTCTCTCTGTCTGTCTGTCTGTCTGTCTGTCTGTCTGTCTGTCTGTCTGTCTGTCTGTCTGTCTCTCTCTCTCTCTCTCTCTCTCTCTCTCTCTCTCTCTCTCTCTCTCTCTCTCTCCGTCTGTCTCATTTCTGTCTCTTCTTCTTTGTTGAACGCTCACACACACGCCAATATCGTTGTCTGCAACACCAGCAAAAGTGTGTCGCGCTGCCGTTAAGCGCCTGACAAGTCAGGCCCAGCGCATACGACTAAGTGTGGGAGAGAATAGTTATAGTTAGCTCTATGGAGAAAGGGCAGAAGAATGAACCCCCCCAAACCAGATAAACAGACTGGAGGGAGGTGACGGAAAGGAAAACAAACAACAGAAGGCACATACAAAGGGCGGGATAGGAAACGGGTAATTCTTGGCACACAATATTCCAGAGGGTGGGGATACTATTTATACTGACTGGCGTCCGGCATCCCCATAGGGTATTTTTCTTTGTTTTCTTTTGTCTGTCTCTCAGTCGCTTGAATTGTCCCTGTTTTGATTTAAAAAAAGTATTCCTTTATCTCTTTGTTTTTCTTTCTTTACTCTTTTTCTTCCTTCCTTGATTTTTTTTTCTTTTTCTTTCTTTTCTTTTGCCTTTTTTTTTCTTTTTTTCCTTTTTTTCTTTTATAAAAAGAACAGAAAATAAATAAATAAACAAAGAAATAATTTAGACTGAGAGAAAGACAGAAACAAAGAAAGAAACAAAGAAAGAAAAAACATAAAAAGACACATCGAGAACAAGAAAAAACAAATATCAAACGACAAAAGAGACAGAAAGAAACAAACCAAAAAACAAATCCAGAAACAAAGTGAAAAAACCTTTCCCCTTATACTGTATACAGGAAAACAACAAGCAGTGCAATCAAAGAAGAGTGACAATAAAAAAAAAAGGGCTAGAAGCGAAGCTAGCAACGAAGTAGTAAAAAAAGGAAAAAACTCAAAAGATAATTTATAGGAGACATCCCTCCATCCTTTACCTTTACCCTTTACCCTCCATCTATTCACTATACTAACAGCAATGAAAGAACATTAGGATAGCCTGTGTTTTATTCAGCTAATTGTCCGTACAGACAGCAATCGTTTCTGCTTCCTTTTCCCTGATAACAAAAACTGATTTCTAAACTGCTACAAACCTTTTCAATACTTGGTCAGTAAATTAGATCCGAAGAAACAAGAGAAATGGCAAAGGCTGATGTAACATTACAAAAAAAAATAGGAAAGAATGTAACAAAAGAATAAAAATAAATAAGTTAGGGCAGACAAGCACACAGATAAATGTATAAATAAAACAAATGAAGAAAACTATCTTAAAATCGAAAGAGCAAAGCAGAAACAAAAACATTTAAAACAAAAACATAAAGAGGACAATCAAAAAAGGAGACGTGAAAAGACAAACAAAGGAAGGAACAAACTCAGGAAAAAAAATCAGCCACGAAATAATTCAGCAATATCAAAGACTAACCAAAAAGCAAAAAATGCCTTCTTGTATTAATTTATTAAAAACAAGCGACCATCCTATCGGAACAAACGCTTGAAAATGAAAACACACACACACACACACACAACAACAAAAACATATTTCAAAACACATTAAAAAGCCTACCACAAATAGAACGTTTGGCTCGAGACAATTCCTCTATCAACCTATGGCATTTTATAATAATAGTATTGGAAAAAAGACTATCATATTATTCAGCTTTTATCGATATGCAGGCAGTACTATGTTTTTTGTTTCATTTTCCCCAATGTCACACTGCTTATTCCCTACCTCTAGCCTTGGTCAACAACTGTGTCAGTTATTGATGTCAGTTAATTACTAAGGCCTACACTAAGATGTTGTTATGTTGAAGAACATTGCGTTGAGGTTGCCTTCGGCTATGACAAAGCTCTTAACATAACAACATGCACTCTTCTTTCAAGGAGAAAAAATCCTCTGAAATCGGAGTATGGCTGCCTATAACTATGACGTGGTACTTGAAAATAGTCCTACACGCAAAACGTCTCATTCAGTGTGCAATTTCAATCTCACAGTGATTCCAGGTGGAATGAGTGAATCAGAGTTGCCCATACTGGGTAACCCCCAGAGTGTTAAGCTGGGGAACGCACTACAACAACGACACAAAAACAACATTCCGAAACTGTTACAAACTTTCCCTATACTTAGAAAATAATTCGTGGTACAGCAGAAAGGGAAAGGAGGAAAGTGTGTGTGTGTGTGTGTGTGTGTGGTGTGTGTGTGTGTGTGTGTGTGTGTGTGTGTGTGTGTGTGTGTGTGTGTGTGTGTGTGTGTGTGTATGTGTGTGTATGTGTGTGTGTGTGTGTAGTGTGTGTATGTGTGTGTATGTGTGTGTGTGTGTGTGTATGTGTGTGTGTGTGTATGTGTGTGTGTGTGTGTGTGTGTGTGTGTGTGTGTTGTGTGTGTGTGTTGTGTGTGTGTGTGTGTGGTTGTTGTGTGTGTGTGTGTGTGTGTGTGTGTGTGTGTGGTGTTTATTTATTTAATTCTTTATATCGAGG
>CM060327.1:62432725-62435225 GCA_030674155.1 Stramonita haemastoma | reverse complement strand
AAGAAAGAAAGGAAGACATAAAGAAAGAAAAGAAAAAAAGAAAGAAAGAAAGAAAGAAAGATAGAAAGAAAAACAGAAAGAAAGACAGACAGAAAGAAAGACAGAGAGAAAGAAAGACAGAGAGAAAGACGGAAAAGAAAGAAAGAAAGAAAGAAAGAAAGAAAGACAGACAGACAGAAAGAAACAAAGAAACAAAGAAACAAAGAAAGAGAAAAAGTCAGAATAAGAAAAAACAAATTACACAAGGAGGGAAAAAACTACCACAAAAAAGAGGAAAACAGACAAAAGAGATTAAAAGTTAAAAACAACAACAACAAAAAACCAAAGAAGAAACAAAAAAAGCCTTCTTGTAATAACCTTAAATAACAAACATAAGAAGACAAACGATAATAAAGCAACACACAAAAATGACCTTACCGAATGGAAACACGAATCCAAATAAGCAAAACCCTAGCCTATTTCATTTTGCACCAGACATTCCTCTCTCCAAAAGAGATATTTTCGGAATAATGATTTTAGAAAGACAATCATGTCATGCAGGTAATACAATATCGAAGAGGAAATTGATATATTTCTTTTTTTTATTTTTCCCCACGTCAGCACTAGTTCTTTTCAAACTGCCTCCAACCTTTCCCATACTTTGGACTTCTATTGTTGTTGTTGTTGTTTTGCCGTCGTCTTGTTGCTGTTGTGCGCTCCCCAGCTTAACAATCGGGGGGGGGGGGGGGGGGGGGGGTATCCAGACTGTGCCTCTTGCACTCACTCGATCCCATCAGGAATCACTGTGAGATTAAAATTGCATACTGAATGAGAATGTTTTTGCGTGTGTGACTGTTTGCAAAGTACCTAGCTTGCCATATAGGCAGCCATACTCTGACTCAGAGGATTATTTTTCCCCTTTTAAAGGAGAATGCAGGTTGTTATGTTAAGAGCTTTTGTCATGGCTGAAGGCAAATCTCAATACAACATTTTACAACAAAACAACATTTTAGTGTAGGCCTTGGCAATGAGCTGACATCAATAAGTGACACAGCTTTTGGCCTGGCCAAACTTAGAGAGTAATTATGGGCAGGGATGCAAAAAAAAAAAAAAAAAAAAAAAAAAAGAAAAGAAGAGGAAGAGCAAAAAGCTATAAAAGCCTTCAGACCTGAAAGATTTCTCCATCACAAGAGAAGAAGAAATGAAAGACATGATCAAGGCTAGTTAGCTAGTTAAAGGGATAAAAAGGGGCATGTCACAAGTAAAAATAAAAAGGTTTCTGCTGGTTTGTTTTTCTGTCTGTCTGTTGTTTGTCGTCTGTCTGTCTGTGTGTCTGTCCGCCTGTGTGGTGTGTGTGTGTGTGTGTGTGTGTGTGTGTGTGTGTGTGTGTGTGTGTGTGTGTGTGTGTGTGTGTGTGTGTGTGTGTGTGTTATAATTTCGGTATGTGTGTAGGTATGTGTCTGTATGTGTGTGTGTTTGTGTGCATACGTACCTACGCATATATGGTCTGCATGTATGTGAATGCGCGTGCATGGGTGTTTATGTATGTGTAGGTGTCTATGTGTGTGCTTGTCGCGCGCCGCACACGCGCGTGTGTATGTGTGTGTGTGCCTGTGTACTCATGTGCGTGTATGTGTTAGTGCGCAGCGCACTTGTGCGTGTAATGTGTGTGCATGTCCCGCGTGCGTGCCTCTGTGTGTGTTTATGTCACTGACATAACAACAACCTTTGCCGCAGTATCTATTGATGCTTTTTGAAGATTGGAGCGAATACAAATTGTGTTGAAGAGGCTTACCAATATTCCGCGATCTTCATCTGATTAATTCAGGGGATAGGCTGTTTACCAGATAGGCACTGGGTCACTACAGATGCAGGGGAAATATTGATGACCAGGGCAGGTGCAAATGACAAGTCAGTGACTGCAAGCTTGACCTAAATCACATCCAGTCACACACATACCACACCCACAACACACGCCGCGCGCGACACGACACACACAAACACACACACACACGCACACACATACACACACACCGCATTACACATCACGCACGCAAACACGCACACAACACTTAACACACACACACACACCACACACACACACCACTCACACACACACACACATCACACACATACACACACACACACACACACCCACACACACACACACACCACACACACACACACACACACACACACCACACACACACACACACACACACACACACACACACACACACACACACACACACACACACACACACACACAACACACTCACGGAAGGAAGGAACAGATTTGAAGAAGGATGTGAATAATGAATAGAGGGGAAGGCGGCTGGTGTCAACAGCATTTCCAGCAGAGCTAATTCAAGAATGAGATGACTCAGCAGCTGACCTACTAACATACATCTGTCACAAGATCTTGCAGACAGGTGAAGATGGTCCCCTAAACAAATATGCAGCAGAAATATTTAATGCAAGAATAAGTAGTAGATTGAAAGACTTCCACAATGCTTAGAGT
>CM060327.1:62402725-62415225 GCA_030674155.1 Stramonita haemastoma | reverse complement strand
TTCTGCGTGACTTCGTACACAAGAACTCAGTTTATAGTCTCATCCGAAGGACTTTTGCGAGGAGTGAAGTCAGCACTGATGTTAACTCCAAAGGAAAAATCCTCTCTAACAAAATTCGAACCCAGCGCGCAAATGATCACCCATCGACTTGGTAACCACGCTCGATGCTGCATAACCATAGCTTGTGGAAAGCGAGTGCTCTGACCACTGAGCTATGCAGTCCCCCTGAATAAATAACGCACAGGAAAGAATGTGTATATACTGACATGAAGGATTCGATGCTGTATGGTCAGCTTTCACTTGTTAAAGAAGTATAAAGGTAAGGTAAAGGTAAAGGTGTCCAATAACCTGTGTGGTCGTAGGGGAGCGAGGCGGCAGAGACTTCAGCTTCTCTAGGAAACAGCATGTTGAGGGCGGCGCCCATCTCTTCTCCCTCACTGCTTTACCTTCCCTGATCCTGAAGAGGGCAGGTACCCATTTACAGCTGGGTGAACTGGGGGGACAGTACTGTAGCCAAGGCGCACAAACGGTTACCCATCCAATTGGCAACCACGTTCGACGCTGCTTAACCTTGGCTGGGGGAAAGCGAGCGCTCTAACCACTGAGCTATCCCGTCCCTCTTAAAGAAGTATATACCTGCCTATATCCCAACTCCTTTTTCTCACTTCTCCCCTCCTTTCTACCACTGAAGTAATACAGTGGTTCCAGATCGTCAGGAGTCAAGAGTGAACAATTGAAAGCCTGTGATGTGTGGCAGATGTATCGTTTATTCAGAGTCTCATCTTTCTATTACTTTGGATTTGCTGAAAATACTAGACTCGTATTATATCTAGTACACTCACAAAAGGGCTTGTACCGCGAACATTCATGATTGTGTGCATCATGCCAGTGTACACACATACACACATGCACACGCAAGCGCGCGCACACACGTATACACATATAAACACAGAAATACACACACACACACACACACACACGCAAGCACACACATGCACACACACATACACACACGCAAGCACACACGCACACACACATACACGCACACATATACACACAAACACACACACATATACACACACACACGCACGCACACACACACACGCACACAAACACACGCACACAAACACACGCACACACACACACACACACACACACAAACACACGCACACACACACACACACACACACACACGCACGAACGCACACATACACACACAAACCCGTGATTTAACTTTCATTTATTTATGGATTAGCAAAAAAAAAAAGAGAGAGAGAAAGGTAAAGAGTGCCAGAAATACAGACACAAAAAAAAAACGATAAAAAAAGACAGCAACAAGGTCAAAGAAAAAAAACCGCATAGATATCAGTGAAGTGCTGCTGCATCAGTAAACATTTTCCCAAACACACATTTCCCAAACTTTTTGACGGGCCTGTTTCAGTCTGATGCACATAAGAGAAGGTCACAAACAAAATCTCATTTCCCACACAGAACCTCTCCCCTAACGAGGAACAAACTGTTCCCCTGCTGTAACCAGAAACACACCCCCACTTAGCAGACGACTGAACCATCAGAGAAAATTGCTCAATCCTGGAATATGTCAGTCAGCGAACAGTCTGCAAACTATTTTTGGACATGTCCGTTTAGGAGCTAGACCGTACACGAATTTGACAGTCTATCGACAGAGCGGAATAATGATATCTGAGTTTTGTAGAAAAAAAAGTGCTGTGTTCATGTTTGCATGAAGGAGCGATGTTTTCTGTGATGTGGAGTTTTAACCTTCTAAAACTGTTATCAAGTTTTGTTCTGTCAGATATCACACAGAAAAACTCAAACGTCAGACTTTGTGATAGGTATTACACACAGATGAAGTCTCCTCTATCAAGTTTTAATTTGTTCCTGTCTTCAAAGATAAACTGACACCCAGTTAGCAGATGACTGAATGAAATATCAGAGAATGCTGCTAAAGCCTTGGGTATTCAATCATTGAAAAGTTTGGACACCATTTTAGATGTATCCATTTTAGGAGCTAGACCATTCAAGAATTTGACAGTTTAGCAAAAGAGCAAAATAACGACATCTGAGTTGTTTTTTTGTAGCAACACAGCAGACGATGACATTTGCGTTTTGTGAACAAAAAAATTGTGTTCTTGTTTGCATAGTTGGTATTTCCTGTTGGAGAATAAAGTTTTAGCCTACTAAATAATCACTTTCCTTCCATTGGAAATAATAATATGGGTGCATAATAGGAATAAGTAAGTTTTCCACAGTGTTTTAGCTTAGAACAAAACATAAAAGTCTTTCTCAGTCTTAGTCTCACACTTTGAACTCTTTATTTTACTATATTACTTTACTTTATACCACTTTGTGTCACAGCAGATTTCTCTGCATGACATTAGGGCTGCTTTAGCGGGGAGAGCGTCCCAAAGTGCAGCGCCACCCATTATTATTTCTTTTCTTTTTCCTGAATGCAACTGTATTTGTTTCCGTATTGGAGTGAGTTTCTCTACAGAAATTGGCCAGGGACAACCCTCTGTTGCTGTGGGTTCTTTTACGTGTGCTAAATAATGATGTGTAACATGGGGACCTCGGTTTATGTCTCATCCGAAGACTAGCACCCGGACCACAACTCATGGTCTAATGGATGGGGGAAAATTCTTGGGCCACACGGCATTTAATCGACCGCACACTCCTACCCGGACTTTTCGCTTTCTGTGCCGGCACTTTACCTCTAGACCACCGATCCATCTTTTACTGTATGGTTATGTGTCTTCAGGGAGCAGGATAGCTCAGTGGTCAGAGCGCTTGCTTTCCCCAGTCAAATTAAGCAGCGTCGAGCGTGGTTACCAGTTGGATGGGTGACCGTTTGCGAGCCTTGGCTTCAGTACAGTTCCCCCGTTCATCCAGCTGTAAATGGTACCTGCCTGCCCTCTTAGGGTCAGGGAAGGTAAAGCAGCAAGGGAGGGGAGATGGGCACCGCCTCAATATGCTGGCCCTAAAGAGGGCAGATACCCATTTACAGATGGGTGAACTGTAGGACTGTACTGAACCAAGCGTGCGCAAACAGTCACCAGTAAATTCAGTTGGTAACCACGCTCGATGCTGCTTAACTTTGGCTGGGGGAAAGCGAGTGCTCTGATCACTGAGCTATCCCGACCCCAATGGCCACTTTTGATCAAAGTGTTTTAGAACGGGTAAATTAGTTTATTACTTTAGAGAGGCTGACAGTAGACAGACAGACAGACAGACAGACAGAGACACAAAGACACAGGTACAGAGATACTACAGAGACATACATACACACAAAGTAAGACAGAGAATGAGAAACATAGAGGTAAATACATAGAGATGGATAACAAACAGACAAAGAGAAGCACGCAGATAGAGACAGCAAGATACAGAGAGACAGAAAGAAACTGACAGAAGCATACAGGCAAACAGACATGCAGAGAAGTAAGTACCACAGGCGGGCAGGCAGACAGACAGACAGACAGACAGATAGATAGATAGATAGATAGATAGATAGATAGATAGATAGATAGATAGATAGATAGATAGATAGATAGATAGATAATAGATAGAGAGATAGAGAGAGATAGATAGATAGATAGATAGAGATAATAGATAGATAGAGAGATAGATAGATAGAAGATAGATAGATAAAGATAGATAGATAGATAGATCGATAGAAGACAGACAGACAGACAGACAGACAGACAGACAGACAGATATATAGATAGAAAGTCCATTACTGCCTCTAAAATTAATCTACCATTACCATCTTTGATCTAGAAAAGATCAGACAGATTATAACATACAGTACATACACTCTTTCTTACAGCACAGGTCTCTCTCTTAATTAGTCTTTGATCAAGTTCGTCCATGTCAAAGAAATACAACCCTAACGCCAATTAGCAGATGACATTTATTCTATGAAAAAAAGAGAGAAATATTTGCCTTCATCCATAAAGACATATCCTATTAACTAGTGACGGATAAGCAAAAACAAACACAACATTTTGTCTACACATTTTGTTTGGTAAAAGGGCAACGGGACACTATTTGGACGCATCCGTTTAGGGAAGAGACCCATTCATTAACTGAACCGATTGTCAACAGCACAAAATAAGGAAATGAGAGTGTCTTCTATTCTATTCTATTCTATTCTATTCTGTTCTTACATTCTATTCTATTCTTTTTTTATCTTAAGGTAATGGAATCAGCATTCATGTGCTTTCTTACATCCAGTCCCCGTGTGTATGTAGTTTTGTAAATTTTGTCATCTGTTCCCACCGGCACACTATGGCCTACACTTTCGAAAAACTGGTTTATAGTTAATTGTTACATAACCTATACACAAACATACACACACAACACACACAACACACACACATACATACACTACACACATATACACACACACACATACACACATACACACACACAACACACACACAACACACACACAACACACACACACACACACACACACACAAACACCACACAACACCAACACAACACACACTTTCAAACACACAACACACACACCACACACCACACACACACACACACACACACACACACACACACACACAACACACACACCACACACACATACAGACAAATACACACACACAAACACACACACACAAACACACACACAGACAAACACACACAAACACATACACACACAACACCACACACACACAAAACAACACACAACATACCCCCCCTCCCCAAACACACACAACACACACACATACACACACACACACACACACACACACAACACACAACACACAACACACACACACAACACACACACAAAAACAAACAACAACACCCCCCCTCCCCACACAAACACACACACATACACCCCCACACACATACACAACACACACACACAACACACACACACACACACACACACACACACACAACACATACACAACACACACACACACACACACACACACACACACAACACACACACACACACACAAAACAAACAACACCCCCCCCCTCCCCACACAAACACACACACATACACACACATACACCCCCCACACCATACACAACACACACACAACACACACACATACACACACACACACATACACACACACACACACACAACACACACACACACACACACACACACACACACACACATACACAACACACACACACAACACACACACACACACACACACACACACACACACACAACACACACACAACACATACACACACACACACACACACACACACACACACACACACACACACACACAATCCTATTACACCACAGACGAAGTCTCCTCCATCAAGAATATCTTTCCTTCCCTTAAAAAACCCCACCCAACCCCACTCCCACCCCCCTCTCCTCACACACTCACCTACACTCAGTTAGCAGACGACAGAAGAATCAGACAAGGTTTCTAAGTCCAAGCAGTAGTAGTCAGCCAATGATCGATCGGTCTGAGCGCTATATTTGGACATATCCGTTTAGGAGCCAGACCGAAACAGAATTTGACAGTCTCTCGACAGAGCAGAATAATGAAACTTTTAGTTCTTGTCCAAAAAGTACCGCGCTCCCGTTTGCAAAGGTTGATGTTTCCTGTGACAGAGGAGAATAGGGATGATTGGGGGATGGAGGGTTTAGTGGTAGTGCTTACGTTTGGAGAGTGAGGTGTGTTGTGGGTTTAATTCCCGTCTGAAACTAGAATTTACTCTCTCAACTTTTAAACTCTGAGTGAAGGTCTAGGACTAGATTTGATTTGTTTGTTTTGTTGGTTTGTGTTATTTAGAGGGGTATGGGACAATAAGCTGAGATCAAACGTGTACTGGAATACATTTATCTCAAGTAAGAGAATCTATGATAACATGAAAGTAGATTTTTTTAGAGAAGACAATGTTGTTTGTTTGTCCGTGGTGTTCGACGATTACTTCAAACAACAGCAGAGGAGGCAGCTGCTGTTTCGGAAACTGGGCAGAAATTTGATCATAGTGGAGATGCCTTGCCCACAGTACATCCCCACTCTCTGGGACAAGAGGGCATAAGGACAGTCAGTGTTGGAGATGTTCTCCAAAGCCAACTAGCCCCCTGGGCTGCAACGCATAAGGACTGTGCAAGTCAAGCCTCGTAGTCAGAGAGTCATAGTCGATCACTAGAGACTAAGGTCTAAAGTGGAATTACATGAGTGGGGAAGAAAGCCACTTATCATACAGCCTCGCACTTTGCTGTTGCCACCAACATCAATGGTTCCATCAAGAACTGTGATAAATGAATGGTATGTCAAATGGGTACTGGCATACAATTAGCTCATGTAAATGTGTTTAAAAGCGTACGGCAAAAAGAAAGTTGTTCCTGTCATTATTTTGCAGAAGAAGCTACTGTCACGTAGAAACAAACAAAACAAGCAAACAACATTGAAAAAGTGGGATGGCTCTGTTCTTGTTGGCAATAGATTTTTATCTGTTTATTTATTCATTCTTTTATTTCGAGGACAATGGACTAGGCACTCGTGTGCTCTTTTCATCCAGTCCCTGTGTTAAAGGTACAGGTAAAGGTGTCCCATAACCTGTGTGGTCATAGGGGAGCGAGGTGTCAGAGACCTCAGCTTCTCTAGGGGCCAGCATGTTGAGGGCGGGGCCCATCTCCTCTCCCTCGCTGCTTTACCTTCCTTGACCCTCAAGAGGGCAGGTACCCATTTAGTCCCTGTGCGTATGCAATTTTATCAATTTTTTCATCCGTTCCCAATGGCCTATTCTTTCGAAAAGCGGAACGGGTTTTAACATGTGAGCAAGATGTTCTGTGTGCGTTCGCACACGTGACCTTGGCTTATAGTCTCATCCGAAGGACTTTCGCGGGAGTGGAGTCGGCACAGGTGTTAATTCCAGAGGGAAAATTCTCTTGATCGAGATTCGAACCCGGGTCAGCAGATCACGAGTGCATCACGTAAAGGGCCCTTGGAATGCCTACAAATGCTTACATAGAAAAAAAAAAACTAGGTGAAAGGTAGTTACATGAACTAATCGAGATTTTGCTTGAATCTTATAATTAGAGGTTGTTGCTTTTTTCATGTACGCTTAGCAGCCATAGCTAGTTATCAGACAGAGACAGACAGACAGACAGACAGACAGACAGACAGACAGACAGACAGACACACACACACACACATATATATATATATATACATTTATATATATATATATATATATACATATATATATATATATATATATATATATATATAACACTTTTAACAACATAAACTCCATCTCTTTTTTTTATTATCCCATGTTTTAAAGCCAAAACCAACAACAACAACAACAACAACAACAACAACAAAAACCCAAGCAAAAACCCAAGCAATTTTTTTTTTATTTTCCACCATCGATCGAAGCAAACTCCTCTCCCCAAACCTCCCCTCCATCACCCAGTTAAGTTCGCAGCAGACGAGCAAAAGATCAGAGATGCTGTCGGATTCCTGAAGTGTGGCAGCCATTGATCGTGGTGTCTGGACACTATTTGGACACACATCCGTTTAGGAGCCAGACCGTGCAAGAACTTGACAGTCTACTGACAGAGCGGAATAACGAAATCTGAGCCGTTTGAGAAGAAAAGGGAGCTAATGTTTGTCAGTATCGATGACTTGTACGGTGCTGAAGAGTAGAATTGTTACCCCCTTGTAGTATTTCAGCCCCCCCCCCCTTCTCTTCCGCCCCCTCGGGAGGAAATAAAATTATGAAGGTGTTGGAGCTGAAATGATTTGTTTTTTTTTGTTTTTATTCCTCGGTTTGGGCTCTGAGGTGTATCTATAAAGAGGTTTTGCGTAAGCAGCTATATTCAACCGTATTCCGATTATTTCCGGTATGATTGAAATGATAAGCTTGCTATTACACGTCAGTATAGATCAAATATAAAACAGTTTTCTCTATTTTTTTCAGTACTCTTCTGCCGGTTTCGTTTATTTTCTTATTGTGTCTTTAATTTCGAGGATTATGAAACAAACACCCATGTGCTTTTCTTTATTTTGAATCCGGTCAATGTGTAAGTGGTTTGATAAATGTTGTAGTCTTTTCCCACTGGCACACTGTGGCCTACTCTTCAGAAAGGCGGAACCAGTTTTAACATATACGCAAAATGCTCTGTGTGCGTTCACAGACAGTATCTCAGTTTATAGTTTCATCCAAAGGATGTTTGTCTGGCTCTTTGTCTGTTTATTCCTGTCTAAAGCAGAGAAGAAGAAGAAGACAAACGAGACAAGAGAGAAAAAAATGGAAGATAAAACGAACAATAAGGAAACAAAACAAATAAACCAAATAAAACAAGAGGAGACAAGACATATAAGAACTAAAGGAAGAAAAGGAACAAAGAAAAGAAGGGATGGGAAAATCATAAACACAAAACACACCAACAGACGGACAGACAGACAGACACAACACACACATACGCGCGCGCGCGCGCGCGTGTATGTGTGCAAGCACTTCAAGATTCACCCCACACACGCGAACACACGGACACACATACACAGACAGAGGCACACAGACACAGATACACACACATATACACACATACACACAAACAAATACACACACATACACACAGAGACACGCACACACACGGTTCAACATTCAACACACACGCGCAAACACACAGATATACATACGCAAACACACACACACACACATACACACACACACATAACACACACACACACGTACACAACGTACACACCGTACACACGTACACACACACACACACACACACCACACACACACACACACACACACACACACACACACACACACACCACACACACCACACGAAAAAACTTCAGCATCAAGCACTTTCCCTATCACCGATCGTTTCATGTCTTCCAGTGTAGGTCTCCACTCAGCTGAGCAGACGACAGGCAGACAGGAGGAGATTTCTGTACACAGGCTACACCCCCTCTTCATTTTTCTTCCACTTTTCCTTCTGTTTTCCTATATTACTCTTTCTCTGTTTTATTTTAATTTTTTATATATTTTATTTTATACCACTTTATGTCACAACAGATTTCTCTGCGTGAAATTCGGGCTGCTCTCCACGGGGAGAGCGCGTCGCCACAAATGCAGCGCCTACCCTTTTTATTTCCCTCAGGGATGGTGTCTAAACACGACACCTTTGTGCATGTTTTTTTAAAAAAAAAAATTGTCATCCGCTCCTACCGGCACACGATGGCCTGCTCTTCCGAAAGGCGGAACGGGATTTTAACGTGTGCGCAAGATGTTCTGCGTGCGTTCGCACACGGGACCTTGGTTTATCGTCTCATTCGAATGAGAATACATGAATACATTCATTCAGGATAGGGATAGCGGACGGATAGCCTAGTGGTCAGAACATTGTGCTCCTAATCTGACGACCTGGGTTCGATTCCCTTTCGAGGGACTTTTCCCCTGGAGTTAACATCAATGCTGACTCCACTGTTCCCAAAAGTCCTTCGGATGAGACTTTAAACTGAGGCCCTGTGTGCGAACGCACGTAGAACATCTTGCGCACGCGTTAAACCTGTTCCGCTTTTCGTAAGAGTAGGTCATTGTGTGCCGGTGGGAACAGATGATAAGATTTACAAATCTGCATACACACGATGACTAGATGTAAAAAAGCACATGCATGCTTATTATATTATTTTAGATATAAAAGAGTAAATAAATAAATAAAAAGAAATATCATACTTAGGCATCCACAGAAATTTGTAAAAATAAAAATGCCCGCTTTTTATGAAGATTTAGACCCTGATTCAAAACTCCTGTGCTTTTGCACACACTTGGCAGGTCTAAAGTTTTCAAACTTTTTCTGTTTCCAGCAAACACTGTACTCCGTCAGTCCTTTGTCTTCTGCTAGCTTCCTCACCGCAAAATGCATGCGTGGGGTCAACACTGTAGGAACACAAATTATTACAGTTACAGACAGGAAAAAGAAAAATAATAATAGGTAGGCGCTGCACTTGTGGCGACGCGCTCTCCCCGGGGAGAGCAGCCCGAATTTCACGCAGAGAAATCTGCTGTGACATAAAAGTGGTATAAAATAAAAATAAATAAAATAAATTCTCATTAATTTTGATGATCATTTCCAACTTTCTGGTGACTACTCGATAATGCTGGCATGCTCTATTTCCTCAATCTCTCTCTCTCTCTCTCTGCCCCTCCCCCCCAAAAAAAAAAAAAAAAGAAAAAGAAAAAAATGTCCTTATGCATTCTTTTACATTTTAGAAAAAATATATGAAAATCAGCAGAAATTTCCTTGACAAACACTCTATAGAAGAAACTACATGACCCAGAAGCTAAAGGTAGAGTGTAGCCGAAACATCCTCAGAAGCAGTTAATATTGACCAAACAGTCTGAGCACTATTTGGACGGACCCGTTTAGGAGCCAGACTGTACACGGATTTGACGATCTATCGATGTTGTGAGACATGAAATCTGGCGTTCCCTTGACTTGACTTGACTTGACTTGACTTGACTTGGTTTGTTTTGACTTGGCTTGGCTTGAGCTTGCCTTGACTTGGCTTGACTTGACTTCATTTGACTTCTGGTTAACTCCTTGAGGAGTCTAAGGAGCACTAGCTTTGGGTTTTAACAGAGGGTACAGGATAGCTTGGTGGTTAGAGTGATGCGCATTGCGCTCGTGATGTGCTGACCCAGGTTCGAATCCCGTTAAAGAGGATTTTTCCTCTGGAGTTAACATCAGTGCCAACTCCACTCCCCTTAAAAGTCCCTCGTATGAGATTATAAACCGAGGTCCTCTGTGCAAACGCATACGGAACATCTTCCGCACACGTTAGAACCCGTTTCGCTTTTCGGAAGTGTAGGCTGCCGTGTGCCGTTGGGAACGCATTACAACATTTACAAAACTCTATACACACGGAGACTGGATGTAAAAAAGCACACGAGTGTCTATTCAATTATCCTAGAAATAAAACAATAAAATAAAATAATATATATGTCATCCTTACCACCAACCAAAACTAGCCTTCTCTTCTTTGTCATTGTAACATGTAGACCTATACAGTTCTGAATGTGTTGGCAGACGGATCTTGAATTATAGTCTCATCCAAAAAGACTTTCTTAGCAGTGAAAACGGTATTGATGTTAACAAATATCCAGGGTTTCACAAAAAAAAATCACAAAAAAATCAGAAAACTGTACAATGCCTTAGAAAATCTGTAGAATTTAAGAAATTAAATTTAAAAGTTTGTATGCCTAAAATATTACAACATGTTTAATATATTTTAAAGTTTTGTTCTTTTAAAATCTGTTTGTCGGCTATTTTGATTTTTTTCCATGGAAACGGAAGGTCATAATACACAAACTGATTTTTCTGATTATTAAGTGGTATATGATATATCTAAAACAACAAAACGCTTAAAACTATTTAAACAAAAATTTTCCCTTTACGGACTCATGTCTGGCCTAACTCCAGAGCAAGACATTTTCCCTGGAACAGACACTTATTGGAGGTTTGAACTCAAGTCTTTAGTACTGTCAGTTCACGAGCATAGTTTGTAACCACTAGAGTATCCCTAACCTTGAGCTTCTTCAGAGTAGAGTTTTCTTTGTGTTTTGATCATGTTCTCCTTTTGGGTGCTGACAGTTCTTACGCTGTAATACCAGGGTATAAAGGCTGTTACAGATATCAACGGTAAAAAAATAAGCTGACCTTTACGCATCTACACATATAAGCTCATTTTCTCTCTGTCTCTCTCTTTCTTTTTCTCTCTTTCTGTCTCTCTCTGCCTCTCTCTGCTTCTCTCTGTCTCTGTCTGTCTTTGTCTCTGTACTGTCTCTGTCTGTCTGTCTGTCTGTCCTGTCTGTCTGTCTGTCTGTCTGTCTGTCTGTCGTAACTCCTGTCTCGTCTCTCTATCCTCTCTCTCTCTCTCTCTCTCTCTCTCTCTCTCTCTCTCTCTCTCTCTCTCTCTCTCTCTCTCTCTCTCTCTCTCTCTCTCTCCTCTCTCTCCTCTCTCCCCCCACTCTCTCCCACACTCCCCCACACACACACACACACACACACACACACACACACACACACACACACACACACACACACACACACACACACACACACACACAAAGACAGTACAGAAATAACTCTGTTCACTAATAAGCACATACAAAATTAAAACAGCAATTGTCCTAGATACCTTAAACCCATCTTTTTAACAAATGTGCTTGCTTTCCAGCAAACTGAATGAATAAATGATTACCTTGGAGGAAACAAAAGAAAGGCAACGCAGCTAACCTGGCTGAAGAGAGAGAGAGAGAGAGAGAGAGAGAGAGAGAGAGAGAGAGAGAGAGAGAGAGAGAGAGAGAGAGAAGAGAGAGAGAGAAGAGAGAGAGAGAGAAGGGGAAAGACGAAGAGACAGATAGACAGAGACAGAAGAGAGGAGAGACAAAAGAGACAGAGAGAACAGAGAGACAAGACAGACAGAGAGACAGAGAGAGACAAGAGA
>CM060327.1:62380225-62387725 GCA_030674155.1 Stramonita haemastoma | reverse complement strand
ATAAGACATGATACATGGATAAGTATAAGTGATAATGGGTGCAGAAAGAGGTGAGTGGGGTGTAAAGTTTAGCAATTAAACTGCGGCAGAAAAAATAGGATAGACACCTACTTATTTTAGTAGGATGTTCTGTATAGTATCATTATCACGTCTGTAATATGCTTCATTTACACATACATATACTCACGCACGCATACAGGTACACACATGATTATTTATATTTATGATAGTTATACATTCAACTCAACAGATGAGTGACGCAGTCAAGCTGAAACGTCAACAAACAACAACAACAGCAACTACAAGGACTTTGTAACATTTTTTTAAATTCTGTGAAAATTTTTATTAAAATGTTAAAGCACCAAACAATAAACAAAAGATCGTCTTTCTCGTAATCATTCTTAATACAAAGTATCTTTCAACAAAGAAAACCATACTGATAATACTCTTCGACAAACATCACCTGTGATAGAAAGAAATTCACAACTTTTATACACTGAGAAATTCAAAGACAGATTTTGCAAGTGCACTTTGAAAGTGCAAACTTAGTACACTTTTTTCAGATGACCTTAAAAATTCATCAAAACGGAAGAAACATTGTTTTCACGTACCCCCCCCCCCTAAAAAAGAAGAAAAAGTCCCCCCTCCCCCTCTAACATACACAACAAATTTACTTTTGAGACCAAACATTTTTGAAACCAGACAATTATAGACTTAGAAGCGTTTTTCAGAGCAACAAGTGCGCTAAATGCAACTGACACTATCCATAAAAAAAATTGAGGACACTCATAAAATGTAAAACTGGTTGTTTAGAGCGTCGTCTTTTACTTCTTCTTCTTCCTCTTCTTCCTCTTTTCTTCAAGTTGTTAAGAAACCCAAAGAGGGTGCTTCTACTTTGACAGGATGAAAGATCTAATTTTACAACATAATTTAGGATCTTTAACTGGAATTGATTGCAGAGCCTGAGGTAACAAGAGCATAATGTGCGTATCAAAGATCCGGTAATGGCGGCTTGAGGAGTCAAGCGAAGTATTGAATTTCAAGTGGGAGCTGCAGTAAAGATACAGAATTATAGATAATGACGTGTTTTTGATATCCTAGTCACAGATTTCGTGAAGTTTGATGGAGAAATAAAAGCACCAACATGATGATAACATAACCAGTGCACCAACAGGGTTAGATCTGAACAATGGCCATCCATAGAAATAATGTTGTCTACTTATTTGTAGATTCATTTTTTACTTTTTTTTGTTCCTCTTCTACAGTTCCGAGGTTCATTCATGGTGAGATGTTGCGGAGTCCCCTCCCCCATCTTTCACTCTAGAGTAATGTAGCTGTATTTCGACTTCTGGAATATCTATTTTATTCAGCTATTAAACTGTTCATTTGATTATCTTTGTTTAAAGCTTGGTGCTAAAAAATGAAAGAATGTGATGAAGTTTGCATCTGAAAAAAAAACAGCCTTGCAGTGAGATTGTTGCAGCCTGCTGGTGTCTATGTTTACATCTCCAGTCCCAAAGCAGTGGAAGTCTCTGCCTTCTGTCCTCTTTTCATATCTGGGTTATCTGTTGTTTTTTTGTCATCTGAATGTCCTGTTTTGACAAGTCCCGCATTGGTTCAAGGTAGGCTATGGTGTGCTGATAGTGTCAAAACTGCAGTGATTGAAATCGATTATCTGTCACTGTGACGAACATTTAGTGCTGTGATTGTGATTATCTCTTTAGAAATAATCGTTTTTGTCCACAGTATCACCGTGCAAGAGGAATTACTTAAAAAAAATAGTGCATTTTTTTCTGCCTCGTCTTCTGTGATGTCCCCATTTTGCTGTTCCCGGGCCGCTTTTTTCAATCATCCCGCCACAGCCATACCCATATTTGTTATGTTTTATCCTCAGGGTCGAAAGTCTATAGGGGCCCATCAATATCAGGCCGCCGTGGCACCACCAGCTAGAGGGGCCTTGCACTTCTGTGGGGTCACTTTGGTGGTGTTCAGTGGTGCCTGTTCTGAGCTAACATACGCAGGACACCCCCTACTAAGCCTCGTACTGACGACAATATTAGCTCAGTCTCGGAGCCAGACTGCGCGAGTCACCCACCTGAGGTGGCGACAACCACAACGTCCCTCCAACGACAGTCCCCAGCGAACGTCCAACCCCAAAGGCTTTGACACAAACTCATCACGGGCACAGAAGCGTATGGGGAAACTGAATCTGAGGTCACCATGAGACTAGAGCAACGGGGGTCACCGAATCAGAGGCAGTGTTTTTTGTATGATGATCAATCATAATTAGAGTAATGTAATGTGCTGCTGTGGAAGTGCATATGCTTTGAGACTGGACAGGGTTGTACTCTACGCTTACTATCATAATATAATGTATCCCAGCGTCAACCGCGCCCGAGAGATACAGACACCTGCAGTGTTGGTAATGTAATTTAAGCAACACTCTCAAACTTGCATCCGTAAAAGGGCATAAAGTTCGAGTAAGTGGTCTCAGACCTCCCACCAAGACCACAATACAGCACACTCACTCTGGGAAGCCGAAGTCCGAAAAATCGCAATGACTCTTATGAGAATCAAACCCGCGACCTTCTAACCCGAATTCGAAAGCGCAAACCACTGCGCCATGGCGGCTGTTAGGTGAAAATTGATGAAAACATCATCAGAGTGGGCCATGGTCCGTGATGCACGAAGAAAGTATTTTTCTGTTCATCCACAGAGGGCACTGACCAACTAGGCCTGCGCACTTCACTGTTCAGTTGATTTAAAATTGCTGCTTGAAACTGGACAAGACGCATTGACTGTTGCTGCTCCTTGTGTACTTGTTATGAGGCCACAGGTAAGTGATGTCAGTTTTTATGACTTAAGGTTAGTTATTCATCACTACTATTATACCTTTGAAATTAAAAAAAAGTGAAAAGGGGAGAGACTATTAAACATTATAGTTTTTGTTTGTTTGTTTGTTTGTTTGTTACAAAATACGAGGATGAAAAACGAAGTAGTGGGGCAAACTGTCTGTGTGGTCCCATTCCTGCCAGGCTGAACCCATTCCTACTATCAGACCCTTTGCTACAATGAACTGAATTCTTCACCAGTGCCATGTCGAAACCACGAACTATCTGCATCCCCCTCCCTCCCCCCGCAACCTCTCCACCCCACCCTCTCTTTTAGCTATACAAACAAAAAGCTCTCGGGACAGTGTCCTTTTAACAGTACGTTTTAGCTAGATTGCCCACTGCCCAGATGTCCCCACCGGCACACGATGGCCTACTCTTACGAAAAGCGGAACAGGATTTAACGTGTGCGCAAGATGTTCTGCGTGCGATCAGTTTTTTTTAGATATTTATTGGGCTCCATAGTGTTCGGAGATACGTTGTTTTAGAAGTGGTGTTGTGCTCCATATTTTTCACAGCAGCAGAGGGTAATTGACGGGTTGAATTGGAAACCTTTTGTGTCACTGCAAATCTTCGAATAAAAAAAAACCTCGTAAACTTTACAATTTGAAGTGGTTATATTTAGTTATTTTATTATTTTATATCGAGCATAATGGAATAAGCACACATATACTTTTTTTTACATCCAGTCCCCGTGTGTATGCAGTTTGTAAATCTTGTCATCTGTTCCCACCGGCACACGATGGCCTACTCTTACGAAAAGCGGAACATAATTTAACGTGTGCGCAAGATGTTCTGCTGAGCGTTCGGTTTATAGTCTCATCCGAAGGACTTTTAGGGGAGTAGAGTCAGCACTGATGTTAATTCCAGAGGAAAAATCCCCTCGAACGGGAATCGATCCCAGGTTGTCAAATTGCGAGCGCAATGTTCTGACCACTAACTAGGCTATGCCTCCCCTTATAGAGGAGTTGTCTGCATCTGTTAATAGGTTACCCCCCTTGCGTCTGTAATGCCTGTGTAACGTTAAGCTAGTTTGTAACCATGAGTAACTCCACAGTTTATTATGACAAACACTCCCCCCACCCCTCCGAAAAAAAAACCAAACACGGAAAAAGTGACGTGTTCCCTAAGTTACAAAACGTTAAAATTGTGTTACGATATAAAAGACTGCTTGTAGTTTGGGGCTTTATTGCCAGTGCTTTAGTTTAGTTGTTGACAAGTATCCTGGAGGAAAGCTATCAGCAACTCAATGTTTGTTGCAGATTGGAAAACTATAGCCTGGGTGCAGATTATTCCAATGCACCGAGTTACCTGCCTTGGGAAGTGACAGGGGACCCGTATGTTGTGAGCACAAAGATGGCGTCAGTTTGCACAGATCTGCGAGTGACACGATTTGTAGAGTGACACGATGTGAAACGCCCGCTACTCTTCTCTGCAGTTTTCGAGCAAGTTCCGAATAAAATGGAACGATTGCTCCGCACACAGACCAGAAATCTGTACTACGGTATGTAGAATCTGTACTACGGTAAATAGAATATGTACTACGGTAAGTAGAATATGTACTACGGTAGGTACTATTCATAAAAAGTATTGCCCTTGTACAAGCTTAAGCTTCGAAGTCGTCAACGTCTTTTTCGTAAACATAAACCGCCATTTTGAAATTAATTTAATTCAGAATAAATCTAACTATTAAAGTCCAGAATAAAAAACAAAGTTTACATTTTAACTTTTGATATATAGAAGCGTATTCCTGGAATGATTTGCTTGAAACGAACCTGGGTAGTTCAGGATCAAATTTGGAACTGGGTTTTTTTTATATTTCAGCTGCTAGTCTATACAATCAAAACTTTTTTTTTCCTTTAAAACTGTCCATACTTTCGCTAGGTGTCTCTTTATGTTGACCTGTTTGTATGATTTGTTGGGTGTTTTTATTTCTTTGCTTTTATTGTGCTTCTTTGGTACTTGTTGACTTAGATTTCTATCTATCAGATTCATTTTTAATTTTAAAAAAGGTGAATTTATGTTGAAACGTCTGTCTGTCTGTCTGTCTGTCTGTCTGTCTGTCTGTCTGTCTGTCTCTCATTCTCTCTCTCTCTCTCATTCTCTCTCTCTCTCTATCTCTCTCTTGCCCACCCCTTCTCTCAAACTATTTCCTCCCCCCTCCCCCCCCCTCTCTCTCTCTCTCTCTCTGTGATACACATGCATCTATAAAGACATCCACGAATATAATGCGCACCACACACACACACACACACACACGCACACACACACACACACACACACACACACACACACACACACACACAGAGTTATCCTGTTATTAGACAAGTCATATATATGACACATTTTTTTATGTTTTTGTTTGCCAGATACTTCCCATCAATGTTTGTACGGTGTGAAACATGATGATAACTAACTGTTACAAGAAACGGGTGAAAATATCTTTGATCCGGGATATTGATCAGAACTTAGGCTTCGATGGAGTTATGTTGTGCTCCTAGTTTGGAGATTGTTATTAGATTAATTGTGCTTGATATTTATTGGGTGAATATTGTATTCTTATTTTTGGAACGTTTCTTGAATTTTCGGATTTAGTTTTTGGAGATCACATTGGTTCCATAGTGTTTCGGAGATAGTCTTTTAGGGGATGGTGTTGTTTGCTTTGTTTTGGGAGATTTGTTGTTTGCTTTGTTTTGTTTGGAGTTGTTATGAAATTGTTTGTGTCGGAGATTGTTTTCGGATGGATGTTTTCGGGAGATATGTTTGTTTTTCGGAGATTGTTTTCGGAGATTTGTTTTCGGAGATTTGTTTTCGGAAGTTTGTTTTTTCGGAGATTTTTTTGATTTTTCGGAGATTTTGTTTTCGGAGATGCGGATGTTGAGTTCCATAGTTTTCGGAGATATGCTGGACTAAATAGTTTGACTTTACAGGCATGTTCAAAAGAGAACCCGCGCAGTGTCTACCTTGCTCACAAAAGACGGTAGTCTCCCTTTTTTATTTCCTTCTGCTGTGTCCAGTGTTTGCTCCTGAGGGTCTGTGTCTGTTCTGCATGGCTGCCTGGTCAGCTGTCTTCAAAGGATCACTGGACACCAAGCTTCTGGTTGCACCAATGCTCCTCACTAAAAGTTTAAAATGAAATGGATAAAATCTTTAACTAAAAAATAAACAGAATTAAGAAAAGTAAAAAGCAAACAACTCACCTCCCCCCCAAAAGTTAGGAGAGAATGGAATAAATCTAATAGTAATAATAATAATAATAATAATAATAATAATAATAATAATAATAATAATAATAATAATATATATATTATAATAATAAATCTAATATCTAAATTTAGGAATAAAATAAAACTAAAATGTAGTAAAATAAAGCCAAAACTTAGATAAAACTAAACATCAAGAGAATAAAATAATTATTAGCTAAACCAATATAGAATAAAGCTAGAACCAAAAAGGGGGGAAGGTGGAGTGAAGAGGAGAGCAATCCTGGTACCAGTGATCTCGGTGTCTCCATCTACAAAGGTTTTGATACAGCGGTCATGGGGGGCTGGACTTTTTCTCCATTTGTAAATCATTAGTGATGGCGGCCCTGTGACTTTGTCACTCAATTTTTACATCATTACAGTGATCAGGAAAGGCTGGGAGTTTTGTCGCTCTATTCTTACATTGTTTCCGTTGTCTCAAGGGGGTGCAATTCCATTCCTAGATTATTTCAGTGGTTTTTAGGGGATATGACTGTTACTCCATTCTTAGTACATTTACTGTCGCTCCATGTGCACATAGTTGGTCATTAGGGGCTGTAACTCTTGTCACTTCATTCTTGCATAATTTCCTTGGGAATAGATTCCTCCTCCTCCTTATCCTTTGATACATGGGTCCTAACCGGGTGGTTAAAGTCATGTGGATCATACGTGCCTGTGGCCTGACGAGTGTGAGAGCAGCCATCAGGACCTGCCTTATCAAGTGTCTGTGACCTGAACTTACCTGACAAGTGACCTGACGAGCCATCAGCACCTGCCTTATCAAGTGCCTGTGACCTGACAAGTGTGAGAGCAGCCATCAGGACCTGCCTTATCAAGTGCCTGTGACCCGACAAGTGTGAGAGCAGCCATCAGGACCTGCCTTATCAAGTGCCTGTGACCTGACCTGACAAGCCATTGCAACCATCAGGGCCTGCCCTTTCTGAAAGAAAGGTAACGCATTTTACAGTTTTGTGTCCATGTCTTTTTTTTCTTTTTTTTTTTAAAATCCTGACGGGATATTTTTTCCAGTCCAATCTGTTTTTGTCTGTCTCTGGTCCATTGTTTCTGTCCGTTGTAGCTTTTTTCTGCTCTTTAATCTTCAAGAGGTTTGTTACTTCAGACTTGCTAAGTTTTCAGACTCTATTCCTATTCATTTTTTTCTTTTCTTGCCTCTCTTCTTACTCATGCACTTCCATTATCCTCGTTACAAAATAGAATAAATAAATAGATGAATAAATAAATAAATATTGATTGTCTGTCTTAATTTTGTTCATTTTGATCATCTATTTTTCTGCCTACTTTTGTCCGATTTTTTTCCTATCGTTTACGCTGTGATGTACAACTGTTTTTTCCAGGTGCCTTGTGAA
>CM060327.1:62362725-62375225 GCA_030674155.1 Stramonita haemastoma | reverse complement strand
TATATGGCAATGGTTTTGAATGTTTTAAATGAAATTTTGTTTAGTTATTAGAAAACGGTCAATGTGTTCCATAGCCTGAATAGTCGTTGGGAAGTGAAGTGACAGATACCTCAAAAAAGGAATTGGACAATAGGCAATCAAATAGGCTTCGATTTTGGCTGAAGTTGACAGACTTGCCCCAAAATCCTAACAAATATTTTTTGGCAAATAGCATTAACTGGATTATTCATTGCTGTTGTAAAAATGTTTTTGCCACCACTGACGTATGGGTACATTTCAGAATTTTATTTTTTGTGGGTAGAATTAGCAACAAGTTTTCCAGTATTGTGAGCAAATCTGTGTAATGATTTTGCCTGGAGTATACCATTCCTGTGTGGTATCAAGTACATCAGTCAGATTTTATGGTAGTTGTAGGTTATTCGTTTTAGAATTCATTTCACAAAACATTCAGGTGTTGTATAGTTAGATGAGTGTGTGTGTGATGGTGTGTGTGTGTGTGTGTGTGTGTGTGTGTGTGTGTGGTGTGTGTGTGTGGGGTGTGTGTGAAAGAGGTAGTTGTGTAGAGGAACATCAGGTTGGAAAGAAGGGAGGAAAGGGTTGTTAAAGTGGGGGGTAAATAATTTAGAGAGCGGGGAACACATAGAGAGGGAGAGACGAAGAGAGAGAGAGAGAGAGAGAGAGAGAGAGAGAGAGAGAGAGAGAGAGAGAGGAGAGAGAGAGAGAGAGAGAGAGAGAGAGAGAGAGAGAGAGAGCTGGCTGGTACATTTTCTTACAGGTGTTTTTTTTGTTTTTTTGGGAGGGGAGTGGGGCTCATATATTGTAATCCACTAAAAATGCCCGAAGCCTGAAATATGACAGCCGAAGTGGAAATGTGCGGACATCCATGTCCAATGTGTAGCCTTGGCTTTTGATAGAACTGGTGATTGCAATTAAAAGCTTCATGCTTTTGCGAGTTTCAGACCATTTATTGTCAAAACCTTTATTCTAAGGATAATCGAATAAGTGCTCTTATGCTGTTTTTACATCCAGTCCCTATTTACTCATTGTTATCCGTTCCCACCGGCACACGATGACCAACTCGTCTGAAACAGGGTTCAGGTTTTAATATGAGTAACATTGTGTCTTTAGCTACATACCAGTTGTCGACCTGCTATTGTGTCCACATGAATTCTAATATTCTGACAGACCATCTGACAGACAACCCTTACCCCCTGTTAACTTTTAACACTAACTCTTAACACTAACCTCAACACTAACCCTGGCCCCACATGTGGACACAAAATGCAGGTGGATAATGGTATATGCTGACACAGTGGATAAACATTTTACTTTGGAATTGGTAGGAGAGGCGTGATAATTTTTTGAAAAAGGATGCAAGGAAGGGGGATATGTATTGTAATGTTGTGGTATATAGTGATGGGGAAAGAGGTGTACAGACTGAGGATGGAGATAGGGGACAGGCAAACTTCTGATCAGCATCAGGGGTGGGTGGAGGTGGGGAGCCTTTTAGAAAAGTGTACCTAAAAACAGAAGTAGGAGGGTGTTGGGTTTAGAATGTAAGATAAAATCAGTTGAAGAGTGTGCAATTTAGAAGAGTTTATCTAAAAACAGAAGTAGGAGGCACAGGTTTGAAAAACATTATATTAATGAATAATTATGGGGGGAAAGTGCTGGGAAATTGTGATAACCCATTACAGAAATGGGGTGTGATTAAAAAGCAGGGGTAGAGGGTCTATTCAGGGTGTGTGTGTGTGTGTGTGTGTGTGTGTGTGTGTGTGTGTGTGTGTGTGTGTGTGTGTGTGTGTGTGTGTGTGTTGTGTGTGTTTGCCGGTGCGCATGTTTGATAGGATTTGTGTGACAGGGGTATAGGGAATGGCCTACCTCAGGTAGTTATCACCAGTGTATGCTCTATTCTGAAGCCTACCCAACAGTTGCACACCCTTCTGTGTGTGGTTTTATATTTTGGGGGTGGAGATAAGTGGAGAGTAGCAGTTACCCAAATAACATGAAGTTAAAACTTTGTATATAATTTTATTTGCAGTTAAAAGAAAAAAGCTTTTGTTTCTGTAATCAACACGGATTTACAAATCTGGCAGTTGCTTTAGTAAAGGCTGGAGGTGTAGGAAAGTGTTGGAATGTCACATCAAGAAAGAAGTTGCGATATTTTGATTAATGAAAAAATATCGGCATACATCTTAAAAAATGAGGGTTTTTTTCAGTTTTGTTATTGGGATAGGGTGTAGATCAATGATCAGAACACTCACTTTACCCAACCAAAAGTTAAACAGCATTGAGCATGGTTAAAAAGCAGATAAGTAATCAATTATTTGGGTGTCTTGGCTTCAATAGTCATCCAGCTGTAATAACTATTGGGTACCTGCCTTCTTTCGGGACAAAATAGATGCAGGAAGAAAGAGGAGATTGGCACTGCCCTCAATATATGCTGGCCCCTAGAGAAGCTAAGGTCTCTATTACTTCCCTTCCCAACGACCACATATGTTATTGAAACATTTTTACCTTTACCTTTTATTCTACAAAGTTTAGCTTATTGCTTGTATTCTCATAACAACCTAAAGGTCGTGGCTTAGTCATGTTTTTAAACTATCTTTTTTGTGTGAAAATTCGTAGAAGTTTTCTATTGTATCTGGTAGACTTGTTTAAATTATAATTATCTTCCACAATTTGTGCTTCCCCCTCCCATTTTATTACTTCAGGGTCAAAATTTTATGTACATTATTTTGAAATATACATTTGAAACTGCTTTCCAGTTGAGTTTACTCATATGAAAGGTAAACTGGTAACCTATTTGCCAGTAGTATGTAGGTTGTTTTATTTTAAATCGGTGAAAAGTATTACGTGTTTCCTTTAGATCAACAAAAATGTTTCCTGTAAGCAGTTTTGTTTCCAATTTTCATGTAGGTCATGGTAGCCTTTTACAAAATTATGGGCCTGAAATAAGGTTAGGTGGTGAGCACACACCACTGGCACTTGACTACCCAACTGACTTTTTTTTACCGAGAAAAAATACAAAGTTTGCACAACTTACAAGCTGATATTTTCAACATACTTACTCGGGTGTATGTAATTTCTGGCTGTAAAGATAACTCGGCTAGAGTTTAGATTTTTGTCACCTGTGTTTTAAAAGCATATTATATTGATCAATGTGGCCTGACCTATTTCAAAAGATGGTGTCAGAACTCAAAAGTCAGTTGGTCAGTCATTGTGTCACTGCTGGTCAGAGCATTGGAAAAAGCCTACCTCCCCCTTCAGCCAAAAAAAATAAAAAAAGCTGAAGTTAGGGTTGGGTAGCCGGCTCGCAGCTGAAATAGAACCAAATTAAAAACTTCAGGACAACTTGCTATGACTCCAAAGACTATCTATCATTTTAAATTGTAAATATTTTGGACAAAGTATTTAATTTCATATTTGTTTTATGAAACCTGTTTTAGCAGTTTGGTTTGTCATAAAAATGTGTGTATGTCTCATTTCTCTACTTTTATTTCGAGGATAATAGAATACGCACTCGTGTACTTTTTTACACCCAGTTCCCGCATGTCTGTAGTTTTGCAAAATTTGTCATCCTACCGGTGCAAAACTGCCTACTCTTCTTAAGAGGAACGGGTTTTAACGTGTGTGCAAGATGTTCTGAGTGCGTTCGCACACGAAACCTCGGTTGGTCTCATCCGAATGACTGTGTGTGTGTGTGTGTGTAGGTGTGTGTGTGTGTGTGTGTGTGTGTGTGTGTGTGTGTGTGGTGTGTGGTGTGTGGTGTGTGGTGTGTGGTGTGTGGTGTGTGTGTGTGTTTAAAACTGTTAAATATCTTAATAGAATAGAGTATTAATTTCATTGGTATTTGTATTATCATACATGTTACAACATACATGTGCATGTGTGCAAATATTTCCTCTGTGTGTGTGTGTGTGTGTGTGTGTGTGTGTGTGTGTGTGTGTGTGTGTGTGTGTGTGTGTGTGTGTGTGTGTGTGTGTGTGTGTGTGTGTGTGTGTGTGTGTGTGTGTGCGTGCGTGCGTGCGTGCGTGTGTGTGTGTGTGTTAGTGTGAATGTGTGTGAGTTTAAAACTGTTAAATATCTTAATTGAATAGAGTATTAATTTAATTGATATTTGTATTATCGTACATGTTATGACATGCATGTGTATGTGTGCAAATATTTCCTCTGTGTTGTGTGTGTGTGTGTGTGTGTGTGTGTGTGTGTGTGTGTGTGTGTGTGTGTGTGTGTGTGAATTGAAAACTGTTGAATAATTTAATAGAATAGAGTATTAATTTCATTGATCCTTGTATTACCATACAGGTTATGACATGCATGTGCATGTGTGCACAGATTTCCTGTGTGAGTGTGTGTTTATGTATGAGTGTGTGTGTGTGTGTGTGTGTGTGTGTGTGTGTTGTGTGTGTGTGTGTGTGTGTGTGTGTGTGTGTGTGTGTGTGTGTGTGTGTGCGAGCCATGTGTGTTTGTGGATGAGTGGGCACATTGGTGCACACACGAGTGTTTACGATTTTACTTCGATAAATTCATGACTGGCTGAGGTATTGCTGATTTGTGGGTGCTTTTTATATTGTGATCGGTGTGTGTTGATGTTCGGATCTTGTGTTGTATAATAATATCCGCGACATTATGCTTACATGTTTACGGTTTATATGTATAGCTTGTAACCTGCCTGAATTTCTCCGAGAAATTAAAGTACTTGAATGAAAATACTTATTTTTAATGTTCTGTCTTATAACTGAATAAAATAATTTTCCACCAGAAAAAAACATTTTCATATGTTGGAAAGTATTTTTTTTTAGATCACCACAAATAAAACTTGACCAAGGTTTTTGTTCAGAGTTCCGTGCTGGAGTGACTGTGTAGAGTATGCAAACAAGATCTTAGATGCATATACACCTTTTCTCTGTACTTCTCTCTCTCGCTACCCCTCCCTAGTGTCTCTTTCTCCCCTGTTTACATTCAAATGTAACCGACAATATACAGAGATACTCAAATGCCTTTAGAATGCTTATGCACGCCTTAACCCATTGTAAATCAAGTTACCCCAAAGCATGGATTTTAAACCTATGTAGAGTGATTCAAAACCACTTAACCATTAGATTTATGGAAAGTGAGCATATAGGATAGCCTAGTGGTCAGAACATTGCACTGGCAATTTGACGACCCGGGTTCGAGTCCGGTCGAGGAGATTTTTCTCCTGGAGTTAACATCAGTGCTGACTTCACTCTCCCCAAAAGTCCTTCGGATGGGACTTTAAACCGAGTCCCCGTGTGCGAAAGCACGCAGAACATCTTGCGCACACGTTAAATCCTGTTGCGCTTTTCGTAAGAGTAGGCCATCGTGTGCCAGTGGGAACAGATGACGTTTACAAAAACTGCATACACACGGGGACTGGACGTAAAAAAGCACAAAAGGCGCTTATTCCATTATCCTCGATATAAAAGAATAAATAAAGAAAAATCAAATCTCTCTCTCTCTCTCTCTCTCTCTCTCTCTCTCCTCTCTCTCTCTCTCTCTCTCTCTCTCTCTCTCTCTCTCTCTCGCTCTCGCTCTCGCTCTCCGTCTTTTTAAAAATATTATTTTCTTTTCCCTCGCTGTATTTTTTTCTTTTGCTTTTCTCTGGATTAGAGCACTAGTTCTATTGATCTTTTTTCTTGATTTTTTTTGGATTTCGTTTAGTCTTTTTTATACTGTATTTCCTTGTATTCTTTTTGCTTTTGGTTGTTTGTTTCATGTAATGAGTCTTTTTTTCTATTTTGTTATTTTACTTGCGTTTTTCTTATTGTTTTTTAATACTTTCTTCATATTTTTTTGCTTGTTTTTCTACATTCTAACTTTCTTTCTTGTATTTTTGCTTTGTGTTTTTCTGGTTATTTCAGAATATCCATTAAGGTTTTAATGTCCATTGCCCTTTCCACTTCTTGTTTCCCTTTGTCACAATCTTTTAAAAAAAAAAAAATGTTTGTTTCTCGTGTCTTCGACCTTCTTTTTTGCTTGTTTTCTTTTTTATCTTTTTTCGGTTCTTCGCTTTTCTGTCCTGACTTCTATCTCTTATTCTTTTTTCTATTGTTCCTTATGATTATTTCTTTTTCTTTTTACTTTGTTTTGCTAGTTGTTTTATTTTTGTTTCTACCTTTTTTTACAAATCTTTTTTCTGTTCTTCTTTTCCTCTCCTGTCTTGTCTCTTGTTCTTTATCTAATTTTTCCATATATTTCTTTTCTTTATTTAAAAAAATTGTTTTGCTTCTTGTTTTATATTTGCTTCTACCTTTCTTTTATTCTGCTTTTCATTCTTTTTCTCGAGTTTTTTCAGCATGTTATGGCTGTATCTCCTAGTTTTACTCATTTCGCTACGACCAGGACGTCGATACAAGCAAGGACTGTAAAGTTGGTTTTACACCCCGTGTCAATCTGTAAATTATAGTTCCACAGTTTTAATCTGAATTTTAAATTTGACGAGGTGACAGCCCCGATATGGCCTATGTGGTCGGCGGGGCTATAAAGAACATGATTGGATTGGATGATTAAATTGGATTCATTGAGCTCTTTTTATATTTTCTTTTACATTTTTTTTATCATTAGATGTATTTCTTTCTTACCTTTCTGTCTTCTTTCTGTCTTCTTTCTGTCTTTCTTTCTTCCTGTCTTTCTGTCTGTCTGTCTGTCTGTCTGTCTGTCTGTCTGTCTGTCTGTCTGTCTGTCTGTCTGTCTTTCTTTCTTTCTTTCTTTCTTTCTTTTTATTCTTTCTTTCCTTCTTACTATTCCCCTGTCTTCCTGTTTTCTCGCTTTCTTTTTTTTAAACTCCCTGAAGATGTCTGTCTTTATTTTTCGATTTTCTTTCGTTTCCTCATTTATTTCTTTTTCTGTTCTTGTTTTCTCTCTGATCATCGCTCCCCTTTACTGACACCAGCTCCAATCAGCCTCTGTGAGGCGCTGGCTGTCTGTGGAGGATTCCAATATCATCCATTCCACTTGAACACCACTGCTTGTTTGGGAATAATAGCCCCCGCGCTCTCTCTGTCTCTCTGTCTCTCTGTCTGTGTGTGTCTCTCTCTGTCTCTCTGTCTGTGTGTGTGTGTGTCTTGCTCGCTCTGTCTGTCTGTCTGTCTGTCTGTCTGTCTGTCTGTCTGTCTGTCTGTCTGTCTGTCTCTCTCTCTCTCTCCTCTCTCTCTCTCTCTCTCTCTCTCTCTCTCTCTCTCTCTCCCTCTCTCTCTCTCTCTCTCTCTCTCTCTCTCTCTCTCACAAGCATCAACATTCTTGTTTTAGACGTTAAAAAGAAAGCCGTTTAAATGTGCCCTGAGGGATCACTTCACTAAGGTTAAATCAGCATGTGTTTTCAGGGTTTTTTTTTTAGGAAAAAGAAAGTCTGTATCAGACGAGCTAGGAAAAGGAAAACAACAACGAAAGTTGTAGATATGAATAGGAGGGGGAGGGAGGGGGTACGGGGATGGGGTGTGTGTGTGTGTGTGGGGGGGGGGGGGTAAGAAGATTAAGCAAAACAGAAAGCATGTTCAATGGAAAGTAAAAGCTGTGAAATAACGATAAAACACGTTGCAAAACCAACAAAAAAAAAAGGAAAACCACAAAAAAGATCAACCCAAACTAGAAGTTGGTGTGAAGAAATCCTTCGGTGAGATTACAAAGCCACGTTCCTTGTGCGAACGCACGCAGAACGTCTTGCGCACATGTTAAATCATGTTCCGCTTTTCGAAAGGGTAGGCCAATGTGCGCCGGATGGAACAGATGACAAAATTTACAAACTGCATACACACGGGACTGGGTGTAAAAAGTCACATGAGTGCTTAATATCCATTATCTTTGATATAAAAGAACAAAGAAATACAATAAAATGAGAAGAACTGTAAGAGAAATGTTGACTCACATTTGTAAAAGCAATATATAGCAATTCTCTCTCCCGTAGGCCGGACTTGTCAAGCGCTCGCTAAACACTTCCTAACAGGACAATAATATCATATTTTCACTCGTGATTACGACAAGCAGTAACAACAACAACAACAATAATAATAACAACAACAACAACAACATGCAATTTATATAGAGCTATATCTTACAAAAACAAATCAAAGCGCTTGCATTCGACCAAATCTTACACCAGAAGATAAGATTTCAAGGATGCTAACATTGTTTTCACATGTTTACCCACAATGCCAATGGGTTTTTCTTAAGTCTTTTGTCTACCTTCCTTTCTTTCTTTCCCCGCTTTTTTTCTTTTCTCAATTCTTTTTATATCGTCTTTTCCTGTACCTTTTCTTCTTGTCTACATTCTTTCTTCTTCTTTCCTTTTCTTTTCTTTCTTTTTTCTTTTTTTTTTTTTTTTTTTTTCTTTTTCTTTCTTTTCTTTCTTTTTTTCTTTCTTTCTTTCTTTCTTCTCTTTCTTTCTTTCTTTCTTTTCTTTCTTTCTTTTTTCTTTCTTCTTCCTGCAATTATTTATTTATCTATTTACCTATTTACTTATTTTTCTTATTCTTTTATATCGAGAATAATGGTTTAATCACTCAAATGCCTTTTTACATTCAGTCCCCAAGTGTATTCAGTTTTTAAAATGTTGTTATCTGCTCCCCACAGCACACAATGGGCTACTCTTTCCAAAAGCGGAATAGAATTTCACGTAGGCTATGCGCAAGATGTTTAGGGGCATTAAAAAAATCCTACCAAGAACACCAAACTTGATTTTTTTTGCATTGAACAGCAGCGAATACATAGATACTATTTACTCACCAACATGAAAGTAATCAATGCTTTCCAATTGTCAAGAAAGAAAGACAGGAAAGATATGCCTTCACTGAATAAAAATGGCTTAAAAAATATATGCCTTCACCTTCATCTTCACCTGTCCCGTAGTCACATAGACCGTGGGGGCACCACTGAAGATTTTTTGCAACCAGCTTCCTCCACATCCTGGACGATTTGAAGTTAACAAGAAAGATAGGAACACGTGTAATTAACGGCAAAGGCCACTTTGCAATTTCCAGCCCCAAAAGGACAGAGACACTTTCCAATTTTAACAACAAAGACACAGGGAGACAGAGAGGAGAGTGGGCAGATAGCTCATCACTTTGAATCGTGTGTCGTCAGCTCAGGAGCGTGTGTTAAAGCTGATTGATTTCAATCAAAACCTGAACAACAAAAAATAATGGATGACGGCTTAGAACTCTGGCTGATTGAAAACAAACACAGTTGTTAACGGCATCGAAGAAATAAAGACAAGACAGAGACACAGAGAGAGAGAGAGGCAAGGCAAGGCAAGGCAAATTGAGGGAGGAGAGAGGGAGGGAGAGAGAGAGAGAGAGAGAGAGAGAGAGAGAGAGAGAGAGAGAGAGAGAGAGAGAGAGAGAGAGAGAGAGAGAGGGTGAGAGAGAGAGAGAGAGAGAGAGAGAGAGAGAGACAGACAGACAGACAGACAGACAGACAGAAAGACAGACAGACAGACAGACAGACAGACAGAGACAGAGACAGAGAGAAGGAGAGAGACTGACACACAGAGACACACAGAGAGAGAGAAAGAGAGACAAAGAGACAGAGACAGAGAGAGTGACAGAGACAGAGACAGAGATAGAGAAAAGTAGAGAGAAATGCAGACAGACAGACACACATGCAAACAGACAGATAGATAGAAAGGCAGGCAGGTAAATAATGAGACATACAGATGGACAAACAGAAATACAGACAAAAAGACTGCTGAAAATGCATAGAAATATACAGGCATGCATACAGACAGACAATAATAACCAAAAGAATAATAGAACGTTATAAAGATAGAAAGAAAAAAAAGGCAAACAAATACATGGATAGAAACGAAAAATGAGAGGAAAAAAATGAAATAAAGGAAGAAAGAAAGAAAGGAAGGAAGAAAAAAAGACAGAAAGTGAGAAAGAAAGAAAAAAGGAAAGAAAGAAAGGAAGAAAGAAAGAAAATAAATCAGCAAGAAAAGAGATGAAAGTTTCAGGTGTTGTCGTTAATGCTGCTGCTGCTGCTGTTGTTGTTGCTGCTGTTGTGTCCCTGTAAACGTTTGTGTAACTGTTGTTTCTGTTAATGGTAGTGTGCCTTATTTCATTTACAATTCATTTATTTCTTTATTGATCTATATATCTATTATCTATCTATTTATTCTTTTATATCGAGAATAATGGAATAAGCACTCATGTGCTTCTTTTTTTTTTACATCCAGTCCCCGTGTGTATGCATTGTTTGTAAATCCTGTCATCTGCTCCCACAGACACACAATGGCCTACTCTTACAAGAAGGGGAACATAATTTTACGTGTGCGCAAGATGTTCTGCGTGCGTTTGCACACGGGGCCTCGGTTTATAGTCTCATCGGAAGGACTTTTGGGGAGAGTGGAGTCAGCACTGATGTTAACTCCAGGGGAAAAATCCCCTCGAACGGAATCGAACCCGAGTCGTCAAATTGTGAGCGCAATGTTCTGACCACTAGGCTATCCCGTCCCCACCCAGGCGACTGTGGTAAGACAAGAAAAACGAAAACATAATTTTTAAGCCAACGAAATCCCAATCGAACCCAAAGGAAGAACAGAAACTAAAGCATGAAAAAACCCACCTCAAATAACAAAAGGATAAACAAGTACAAGACAAGTAACAAAACCAAAACTATTTTAAAAAAAAATCATTTTATTTATTTTTATTTTTTGTATATTTTTATATATTTAAAAAAGATTATTTAATTTTATTAATTTCAAAATGTTATTTCATTTTTTATTTTATTTTACTTAATTTTTACTTATTTTATTTTTTTTGTTTTATTTTCATTTATTTTTATGTTAATTTCATTTCATTTTTTTTTCTATTTTTAATTAAAAAAAAAATAATAATAAAGGAAAAACAAGTACAAGACAAGAAACAAAACCAAAACTAACACAAAAAACACCTCTTTACGTGTATATCAAATGTTCACAAGTTGCAACCTCCAAAACAAGCAAGCACACAATGTGTACATGTCATGTACACAGACAAAGAATAAACAAAGAATGAAAATAAAAAAGGAAAACAATAATGATCCCTAGAGACTGTCCATATCCTTTTGTCACATAAAAATTGAATAAACAAAAAAGTAATGAAAGTTGGAATAACCTTTCACATATATTGCGAAACAAAATCGTAAAAAGTAAACAAGGATGCGGAAAAAATACATACAGACACAGAAACAGACAGGCAGACAAACAAACAGACAAACAGAAAGACAAAAAAACACAGAAAGACGGACAGACAGACAGAAAGACAAACAGAAAGACACGTAGACAGACAGAAAGTAAGACAAAAAAGAAAGACGGAAATACAGACAGACACGTAAACACACACCACACACACACACACACACACACACACACACACACACACACACACACACACACACACACACACACACACACACACACACACACCACACACACACACACACACACACACACACACACACACACACACACACACACACACAACACACACACACACACAACACACACAACACCACACACACACAAACTCACACACACACAAACTTACACACACACAAACACATACAAACACACACACACAAACACACACACACACACACACACACACACACACACACACACACACTTACACACACACACACACAACACACACACACACACACACACACACACACACACACACACACACACACACACACACACACACACACACATTCTGCCTCACTCTGCTCTGACATTAGGGTTCATTCTCCCGGAGACATTGCAAAACAAAGGCGGTGAAAGCAGCAATCTAATCTGAACTGACCTGTCTTTGTCCTTGTTTGATCACAACCAGTTACGGAAACAAAGCAATCCCGTTGGCTTTTGTCCTGAAAACACAAAGAAAAAAGTTATAGAAAAAACCGCAGTAATATAGAAAACAAAGATGAACCAAAGAAAACAAAGAAAAAAGTTATAGATAAAAGGCTCAGTAATAAAAATAACGAAGGAAAACATACACAGGGTGAAACAAATGTACAAACTAACTTTCTAAGATATATATATATATATATATATATATAAAATATAATATATATATATATATATATATATATATATATTAGGAATCTTTGTCTTCGATACATACATACATTATGCTTTCACTAATAGGATTCAATTTGAGAAGAACAATAAAAATGTGCTCTTGCTATTTTCTGAAGAAAATCTATGCAAAAGGTCGTAGGAAAAGAAAGACGACGAAAAAAAAAGTCAAGCAGATGTACTCAGCACGGTATTGGATGTGTGTATGTGTGACGAGGAAGAAACTAGGGAAGAGAACGACTAACTAATAGACGGAAGCTGAAAGGAGAGATGGAGAAGCACAAAAAAGTTGCTAAAATCAAATCACTGGATTTCCATCTGTCTGGGTTGTTTTGATGCCTTCAACTTAACCTGCAATTTCTGATGGTCAAGTCAAGTCAAGTCAAGTCAAGTCAAGTCAAGTCAAGTCAAGTTGAGTCAT
>CM060327.1:62350225-62352725 GCA_030674155.1 Stramonita haemastoma | reverse complement strand
TATGCAGTTATGCAAATTTTGTCATCTGTTCTCACCGGCACACGATGGCCTACTCTTACGAAAAGCGGAACAGGATGTTCTGTGTGGGCGCACGAGCGTGTGTCCATGCGTGCACACACATAAATGTGAGCGTGTTTATACGCATACCGGGATTTCAAACACAAATTAACGAAACAATGGCAAGTGAGCATCCCTTTACTTTTATTATATGCCTTAGATTATTATCTATGTTCATATGCTATCAATTATTATCATGCTTACTTTTTGCGTTTTTTTCTTCAGAGTCCAAGCAGACAGTATACCGATGAACATTGTATGATCTAGAGTGATAATGTTAGGAGTCTGATGACTTATGAACATCAAATGATTTAAAGTCTCTCTGTCTCTCTGTAGCTCTGTCTCTGTCTCTGCCTCTCTCTCTCTCTCTCTCTGTCTATGTCTCTGTCTCTGTCTCTCTCTCTCTCTCTCCATCGATTCTCTGGTACCCCGCTTCTCTTTTATTCCAGGGAATCCTGCAGTGTCACTGTGATCAGAGCAAGACGTGATGCCACTAATCTCATACTGCAGTGCCGTCATGGAGTTCTGACCCTACACATATCAAGACACAGAGAGAGAGAGAGAGAGAGAGAGAGAGAGAGAGAGAAGAGAGAGAGAGAGAGAGAGAGAGAGAGAGAGAGAGAGAGAGAGAGAGAGAGAGAGAGAGACAATGACAATGACAATGACAATGACAAAAGTTTATTGTTATAGGTAGGATGCCCATTAACAAGGGGACAGTGGGAGGGGGGCTGGGCACAACACACAAAACGTTATGTATTGAGAACTTCCTTAATTACAACCCAAAAGGTCATCATGTCATGGATGCCATAACATTGTTACATGATAAATTTAGATCCTTTTTTCATAAGCTTTGATTAACCCTTACAATTGAAATTGTCAATTGTCAAGGGGGAGGAATTTCCACAAAATATTACAAATCCAAAAATCATCATCTAACAACAAACTGGTCAGCGACAAGAAAACTATGTTAGGATGTCTCTTCTTCCCTCTTTTTTCATGGCTTGTGCAGCGGTACACCACTAACACGTGACAGATTCGTGATAATCCAGGGGGCATGTCGGTTCAGCTATTCTCTCTCTCTCTCTCTCTCTCTCCTCTCTCTCTCTCTCTCTCTCTCTCCTCTCTCTCTCTCTCTCTCTCTCTCTCTCTCTCTCTCTCTCTCATGCATACCCCACACACACAAACACACACACGTTCTCCCTCAAACACACACATTCACACACTCACACACACATACATATATACACGCACACACACACATTCACATCCACGTTTAAACACACACGTATACATAAATACCTACACAAACATATCCACAAGCTCAAACACACACACACACACACACATAAACACACGCACGAACGCACGCACATACACCCTTAAATTTACATGCATACACACATATACGCACGCACTCATATACACGCACTCAAACAAATACAACACACACACACACACACACACACACACACACACACACACACACACACACACACACACACACACACACACACACACACACACACACACACACACCACACACACGGGCTATCCAAGCAAGAATCGAACTGCGTCCACTATCACATGCATCACATCAAGTCCGGCACTGATCCGATCTTTCAGACGCTCCCGGTCAGCAAGGGACCACAGCTTCAGTTTGCTGTACACAAAGCTTTCCTCGTGGGTCATCAGCCTGGTGTCCTTCTTCATGAACCAAAACAAATCCGGGGGGGTGTCACCAGCAGCAGTCCATTGGAAGCGAAACACGAGATCGTCAGTTTCACATACCATCGTGTCTGGATGCCGTTTGCTGGTGAACACGCGACGAAAGTCCTGGTTCCTCTGGGTGTCCCTCAGCCTCCGCTGCCTCCATTTGTCTGTCAGTTCAGCCACGTGGTTCTTGATGGCGTCGGCACTCGTTCCAACTGCCTGAACTTTCGCAAGAGGATCGTCAGTGACGTCACACTCCGCAGTTTCCGTTGTAAACATAGAGGCAAGGTCAATGTCACGTTGCAGATCAGCGGGCTTTTCTTTCTCCAACTCGGTGACATCGTTTGGTGCATGGCGGATTTCACGTGCCCCCTCTTGCAATGGTGTGTTGATGGCAGAAGGGGGGTGTGTCAGTACGTGACACAGCGCAGCCTGAAGGAGGTGTTGGCATAAACAAACATTGCGAATGTTCTTTTGTCACAATATTTTCACTTTCCTCCAGCTCTTGCCTCTGTGCTGTCCTTCTTCTCTCCTCCCCCCTTTGTCTGTCTCTGTCAGTCTGGCTTGGAGGCTTTTTTCGGTAGCTGACAGGGGTGTGCTGATTCGCCATGTTGTTGTTGTTAGCTTGGCTGCCTTGCAGTCGTAGAACAATAACTGTACTGTCGCCACTTCCAGCAATTTTCCAGGAAGTCAGGCGATTTTCTTGGAGCAGAGCATCCAGAGTAACTGTCAA
>CM060327.1:62337725-62340225 GCA_030674155.1 Stramonita haemastoma | reverse complement strand
AGAGAGAGAGAGAGAGAGAGAGAGAGAGAGAGAGAGAGAGGAGAGAGAGAGAGAGAGAGAGGAGAGAGAGAGAGAGGGAGGGAGAGAGAGAGAGGGGGGGGGGGGGGCAGACAGACAGACAGACTGACAGACAGACAGACAAACAGACAGACAAACAGACAGACAGACAGACTGACAAACAGACAGACAGACAGAAACAGAGAGACAGACAGAAACACAGCCACATAAAGACATATAGATGTACAGATACACAAACACACAGACAGACAGAGACATACAGACAGACAGACAGACAGACAGACAGACAGACAGACAAACTAACATTAAGCTCTTGCTAACCAAACCTTTCTAACTTGGTCATGTCTTGATTCATTCCATCATTAGTTCTGAATTATTTTGTTCTTTCTTTCTTTCTGTCTGTCTTTCTTTCTTTCTGCATTTCTTTCTTTCTTTCTTTCTGTCTTTCTGTCTTTCTTTCTGTCTTTCTTTCTTTCTCTCTTTCTTTCTGTCTTACTTACTTACTTACTTACTTACTTACTTACTTACTTACTTACTTACTTACTTACTTTCTTTCTTTCTTTCTTTCTTTCTTTTGTTCTACCTCTCTCTCACATCTCTCGTCTTCCTTTGTTGTCTTTGCTCGCTATTGTTCCTGTTATCAGTTGCTTCTGCTTGTGTTTGTTTTTGTTGCTCTTGTTGTTTTTGCTTTCTTGGATCAAAGTCGGTTACAGACATTAATTTCCTTCAAAAAGGATCACAAAAAAAACTTTACCCCTATTTCTTCTTGTAGGTTATAAGCGAAAATTAATTCAGATCATGCTGGTTTTTGTTTGCTTGTGTCTTTGTTAGTTTGTTTCTGTGTTTGCTTGTTTTTAACAAAGTTGAAATGAACACTGATTCCGAAAATGCATATATTTTTTATTATTTGTTGTTGTTGGGATTTATTTTTGACGCCTGCCTTTTCTGTGACTCTTATGTCTTGTTGCTCCCATGCATGCTTCTTATTTTGCACTGTCCTCCCCATCCATGCTTTGCTTTGTCATGTTGTATCCTCAGGTTCAGAAGACCACATGAAGAGACTGCCTTTGGGTCACCAGCCAGAGAGGTCCTGCACTTCTGGTGACCCCTTTGGCTGTGTCCAATTCTGAGCTAACATACTATACCTACTACCTAAAACCCACACTGCTGGCGATAATGACAGCTTATTGATTTATTTTAATTTGTATATTCTTTTATATCGAGGGTAATGGAATAAGCACTCATGGGCTTTTTTACACCCAGTTCCTGTGTGTATGCAGTTTTGTAAATCTTGACATCTATTTCCACCGGCATACAGTGGCCTACTCTTACGAGAAGCGGAACATGATTTAATGTGTACGCATGATGTTCTGCGTGCGTTCGCACACGGGGCTTCAGTCTATAGTCTCATCCGAGGGGTTTTAGGGGAGATTGGAGTCAGCACTGATGTTAACGCCAAGGGGAAAATCCCTTTATACAGGTTTTGAACCCGGGTTCTGAGCTAACATACACTAACTGACATACACTTCCACCTAAAAACCACATGCTGATAACAATGACAGCTTGTTAGTGGAACGAGACTGAGTGAAACGCCCATCAAAGGTAGTGACCACCACAACGTCTCTCCAACGACCATTCCCCGTAAAAAACCTCAAACCCCAAATACTTTGACACAAACTCACCACAGGCACAGAGTGTATGAGGAAACCGAATCTGAGGTCACCTAGAGATCAGAGCAACTGGGGCCACCAAATCAGAGGCAATTTCTTTTTATCATAGCAGGATAATCAGTGATGGTGAAAGGGTGCAATGCTAGTTCTATGCAAGTGGACCGGCTTTGATACTATTTGACAGGGCTGCATTCTACGCTTCCTATCATAATAAATTATATACCTGAGTCAACCAGGCCCGAGAGGTACATATACCTGAAGTGCTGGTTAAATGAATCGAGCATCACTCTTTCAATCGCATCCGTAAGGAGGATGAAGCCAGACTGTGTGGTGTCAGTCTTCCCAACGAGCCCATAGCAAACTACATTATTTTTGGGTAGGAACCGGTTGGAGTTAAAAGAAAAAAACTCCCTAAGGATCTGTAGAAATCGGCCTGCAACTTTCCAGCCCGTAACCAAGGTAAGCAAATGGACAGGACTAGAACTCAACAAAACCCTGAGAAAGGCAGAACAGAGAGAGGAATGGAGGGAACTGGTTGTCAAGTCTTCAGTGTTGCCCCCACAAACGCCAGAATAAGGGATAGATAGAGATAAATAATTATAGCGATAGATAGAACCCAAGGTGCTAACCACTGTGCAATGGCCACGGGCAGATTATACAGGTGTTTGTTTCTTAGTGTCTTTGTTGGTTTACTTGTCTGTTTGTTGTAGCAAGTTGGGAAGGCAAATTAGCTGAGATTTTATGACGTGTATTTGTTTATTTTTTATTACTAGTTTGTTTTTGTGGTTAATGTGTCTGTTCTTCATTTCTTG
>CM060327.1:62322725-62325225 GCA_030674155.1 Stramonita haemastoma | reverse complement strand
GCTTGCACACACCATGCCTGTCTGCTAATGTGTTTGATTTGGTTTGATTTGGTTTGATTTATTCTTTTATATCGAGGATAATGGAATAAGCACTCATGTGACTTTTTTTTTTACATCCAGTCCCAGTGTGGAGGCAGTTTTGTAAATGTCATCTGTTCCCACCGGTACAAGATAGCCTACTCTTACGAAAAGTGGAACAGGATTTAACGTGTGCGCAAGATGTTCTGCGTGCGTTCACACACGGGGCCTCGGTTTAAAGTCTCATCCGAAGGACTTTTGGGGAGAGTGGAGTCAGCACTGATGTTAACTCCAGGAGAAAAATCTCTTCGACCGGAATCGAACCCGGGTCGTCAAATTGCCAGAGCAATATTCTGACCACTAGGCTATCCGTCCCCCTTTGATATATTATATATCTATCTATATATCTATATCCATATATATATATATATATATATATATATATATATATATATATATATATATATATATATATATATATATATATATATATGTTGTGTGTGTGTGTGTGTGTGTGTGTGTGTGTGTGTGTGTGTGTGTGTGTGTGTGTATGTGTGAGTTTGTGTGTGCGTGTGTGTGTGTGTGTGTAATGTGTGTGTGTGTGTGCGTGCGTGCGTGCGTGCGCGCGCGCGCGCGATTATGTATGTATGTATGTATGTATGTATGTATGTATGTATGTATGTATGTATGTATGTATGTATGTATGTATGTGTGTGTGTGTGTGCGTGCGTGCGTGCGTGCGTGCGTGCGTGCGTGCGTGCGTGCGTGCGTGTATGTATGTATGTATGTATGTATGTATGTATGTATGTATGTATGTATGTATGTATGTATGTATGTATGTATGTATGTATGTATGTATGTATGTATGTATGTATGTACGTACGTATGTATGCCGGGGGAGTGGAGTCAGCACTGATGCTAACTCCAGATGTGTGTGTGTGTGTTGTGTCTGTGTGTGTGCGTACGTGCGCTGGTGCGTGTGCGCAGTCTTATTGATCGGGTTGTTATTGTTAATTCCACATTTTCTGTCAAAGAATCCCTGTTTTTCGTGCTCGCCTGATTGTTAATGGCTTATTAATCTGAATGCCATGTTCAATGCCGTGTTTCAGAATTCCTAAGGTCTTTTTTCTTGTTTCTTTTGGCGCATTTGATTAGCATTGATTGTTCCATTTGATCCGTTAGTCAATGTTCATTTCATGTTGGCCTTTTCTATCAGTTTGTGTGTGTGTGCTGTGCGTGTGCTGTGCGTGTGCGTGTGCGTGTGTGCGTGTGCGTGTGCGTGTATGTGTGTGGGAGAGAGAGAGAGAGAGAGAGAGAGAGAGAGAGAGAGAGAGGAGAGAGAGAGAGAGGAGAGAGAGAGAGAGAGAGAGAGAGAGAGAGAGAGAGAGAGAGAGAGAGAGAGAGGAGAGAGAGAGAGAGAGAGAGAGAGGAGAGAGAGAGAGACTTCCCTTGTTGATTTGAACGTCAGAGTTCGTTTGGTGCTTTCAATTCTGTGGCTACAATTGTTAAAGATTCTTTTTTTTTATTGCATTGTGTGAGGTACTGCTAAATCAGACGTGACTATCCTAATCATGTTAGTTATAAATTATTTTGGTGTTGCAGTGTTACTGATTTAATGTTATGCCCGGCTATTTGAAGTTGTTTACATTTGTATGTAAGTTTTCAATGTATTTTTGGATTGACTTTTTTTAAAACAAAAGAAAAAGAAACTGAGTACCAGTATGATTCCAGTTCCTCATATTATATTTGACTCATCGGTGATCGGGGATCGGTGGTCTAGAGGTAACACGCCTGTCTAGAAAGCAAAAAGTCCGGGTCGGAGTGTGCGGTGGTTCGAATCCCGTTTGGGCCCCGAACTTTCCCCCTATCCAATAGACCATGAGTGGTGTTCTAGGCGCTAGTCTTTCGGATGAGACGATAAACCGAGGTCCGTGTGCTACACATCATTATTTAGCGCACGTAAAAGAATCCACGGCAACAAGAGAGTTGTCCCTGGCAAAAATCTGTAGAAAAACGCCACTCAGATAGGGAAACAAATACAGTTGCAGACAGGAAAAAAAATAATGGGTAGGCGCTATACTTGTGGCGACACACTCTCCCCGGGGACAGCAGCCCGAATTTCACGCAGAGAAATCTGCTGTGACATAAAGCTGTATAAAAAATAAATAAAAATAAATAAATAAATAGCCAAATTGTATTGCTTGCCATTCTGTATTCTGTAGTTAGCTTTGTAGTTAGCTTTCTTTTGGCTGAGAGAGATCCATCAATGATAAACGAACATGATATTTTCTGTTCACTGTGATTATAAAGTATGGGTAGGTAAAGGTAAAGGTGTCCCATATCCTATGCGGTCGTAGGGGAGCGAGGAATCAGAGACCTCAGCTTCTCTAGGGGTCAGCATATTGAGGGCGGCGCCCATCTCCTCTCCCTCGCTGCTTTACCTTCCCTGACCCTAAAAAGGGCAGGTACTCATTTACAGCTA
>CM060327.1:62314542-62320125 GCA_030674155.1 Stramonita haemastoma | reverse complement strand
CCTCTCTCTCTCTTCCCCTCCCTCCTCCCCTCTCCTCTCTTCCCCCTCTTTCTCCTCCCCCTTTCCTCTGTGTTGTCGTCGGGCTGTCTGTCTGTCGCCATCTTCTACTACTATCTACTATCATCACATCTATCTACTATCATCGTCTGTCTATCGTCTATCTATCTACTATCTATCATCTATCTATCTACTATTCATCGACATAATTTTCCAGGAGGTGGGATGCTACACTATACTGACAAGACCCCCAGTACCCCCCACTCCTGTCCTTAGGGGAAAAGATAGTTTTTTTCAAAGCAAATTTTATTTTTTTTGCTTAGCATTTTGCTTACATTAGCACACGTGCCTGACATGGGTCATTTTTCTCTCCTGATTTTTTTTTTCTTTAAAGTAAAAGGTAAAGAAACCAATAACCAAGGGGTCGTAGGGGAGCGAGGCGTCAGAGACCCCTCAGCTTCTCTAGGGCCAGCATGTTGAGGGCGGCGCCCATCTTTTCCTCGCCTCGCTGCTTTACCTTCCCTGACCCTAAAGAGGATAAACTGGGGAAGACTGTACTGAAACCAAGGCGCGCAAACGGTCACCCATCCAGACTAGTAACCAAGCTCGACGCTGCTTACTTCACTGGGAGAAAGCGAGCGCTCTGACCACTGAGCTATCCCACCCCCAATTTTTTTTTTAAAAGCAATCAGTAAATCAGTCGTGACAAGAGTTAGAAGTCTACGTGATCGTGAAATAAAAGCTAGCCCAGCATTTGGCAGTGGACTCTGAGATACTGGCATTTTGAGAAGGAAAAAAATCAGACAGATTTGGGAACAAGGGGGGGAGGGGGAGGGATATGGAGGATAGAGGAGGGTGTATCGGAAAACCGGATGGTTTTTGATTTCTGTGGAGATGTTGGCAGGACAAGAAAGGCAGGTGGAGGGTACATGCTGCACGGTGCAATCCCATTGACCAGTTTGAACGTGCTCCTCTTGAGGAGTTCTGGAATCTGACGGAGAGAGGAAAAAAGGATTGGGGCTGCACAGAGAGAAACTTTTTGTTCATATTGGGTTTTTTTCTCTGTCTGAGTGTGTGTGTGTTCGCGTCTTTCGGTTTTGTTTTGTCTGTCTGCGGAGAGAAAAAGGATTGAGGGTTGCGCAGAGAGAAACTTTTTGTTCACTTTGTTTGTTGTTTTTTTTGTCTGTTTGTTTGTCCGCTCTTTCTGTCTGTTTGTCGTGCGTCATTCTGCATCTGTCGTCTTGGTCTGACTCTGTCTGTCTGTCTGTGTGTCTATATCTGTCTGTGTGTCTGTCTGTGTGTCTGTCTCTGTCTCTATCTATCTATCTATCTGTCTATCTACTATCTATCTATCTCTCTCTCTCTCTCTCCTCTCTCTCTCTCTCTCTCTAATCTATCTCTATCTATATTATCTATCTATCTATTATATCTATCTATCTACATATATATACCTTTTCCTTCTTATTCTTCAAATTCTTTTTTCAAATTCTTCTTCCTCAAATTCTTTTTTCAAATTCTTCTTTATATCTCTTGTTCCTTATGTTCATTCTTCATCACTCCTTTTTTTCTCGCAGTGTGTGGGTGTGTGTTGTGTGTGTTGTGTGGTGTGTGTGTTGGTGTTGTGTGGTGTTGTGTGTGCGTGCGTGTGCGTGTGCGTGTGCGTGTATGTGTGTGTGCCGTGTGCGTGTGCGTTGGTGTGTGTGTGTGGTGTGTGTGTGTGTACGTGTGTGTGTGTGGTGTGTGTGTGGTTTGTGTGTGTGTGTGTGTGTGATGTGTGTGTGTGTGTGTGTGTGTGTGTGAGTGTTAGTGTGTGTGTGTATGTGTGTGTGCTCTTCCCATAGGTTTAAATGTCGATTCACATACAAGGCGATTTAGACAATGTGTGTGTGTGTGTGTGCGCGCGCGCGTATGTGTGTGTGTGTGTGGTGTGTGTGTGTGTGTGTGTGTGTGTGTGTGTGGGTGTGGTGTGTGTAGTGTGTGTGCTCTTCCCATAGGTTTAATGTCGATTCACTACAAGGCGATTTAGACAATGTGTGGTTTTGTGTGCGCGCGCGCGTATTGTGTGCTCGCCTGTGTCTGTGGCTTTGGTCTGTATTTGTGTTTAAAAGTACGCCTGTATGCAAACGCACCGCTAGTTTCATAATGACACCTTAACAAACGATCCTTTGCAGAACAAAATGTTTTTTTCAAACTGAAAAGTAGTAACAAGGTTCTGTTATTGACCAGTTATCTGTTATGTCCGATTTTCAATCCTAATTGACATAATTTTAGCTTCCTGAATTTCTACACGCACTAATAAACTTATGCGTGGGTTGGGGTTTCTTTTGGGGTTTTTTTTAGGATCGGTTTCCAATTCCAGAAACGATGGAAAATGACTGGATATTGGTCATCAAGATTTCGTTAGAAAGTCAAGTTACTGTGTGGGAAAAGGGCTACCTTGCAATACGATGTGAAGTTCTGGGTTTTAGAAACTGTTTGAAATGTGAGGCCTGCCCGTGAGAAGTGACATTTTCAATGTTACTTGACTTTTGATAATTACCTTCTTTACAATGATCCGTCAATTGGTGGAAAGGCCATTCTCCAGCGTTATTGAATAGTTTAGTTTTTTTCAGAACCTTTGACATTTGGAACAAACTAGGTTTGAAGAATCTGATGATTACCATTTAAAAATTCTCACGAGATGCAAGATTTAATTGTTTTGCTATTGGATTTTATTGTTTTTTTTGAAGATAATGGAACAAGCACTGATTGCATTCAAAAGCGCGTGCAGAAGCATACACACACGAACATACACGCACACACTTACACTTACACACACACAACACCCCCCTACACACACACGCACACGCACAACCACACACGCAAACCCCCCCCCCCCTCACACACACACACACACACACACACACACGCAACAACCCTCTCCCCGACACACACACACACACACACACACACACACACACACACACACACACACACACACCACACACACACACACACACCCGGTATCACTTTATGTGGAAGGACGTAAAATTGAACACACACACACACACCCACACACACACACACACACCCACACACACCACACACACACACACACAACACACACACACACACACACACACACAAATAATATTCGCAATTAATTTTCTGCAGCATTCATCTCTCTGTGTGTCTCTCCTTTATCTTCAGAACAAGGGCAAAAGCTTGGATGCCAAACTTTCTAATCTCTCTACCCCGAGGGACTCAGATCAAACCGACAATTCCACATGCTGTGTGAATATGCCGGCTTGCTGCCAAGCCCACTGCGCTTTGGGGGAGAAAATAAAAGAGCAGCAATGTTTAAGAACGATAATATAAAAGCATAAAGGGCATGGGATAGCTCAGTGGTCAGACCACTTTGCTTTTTCTCCAGCCAAGTTTTAGCAGCATCGAGCGTGGTTACCAGCTGGATGGGTGACCGTTTGCGCGCCTTGGCTTCAGTACAGTCTCCTCAGTTCACCCAGTTTAAATGGGTACCTGCCCTCTTTAGGGTCAGGGAAGGTAAAGCAGCGAGGGAGAGGATGGGGCGCCGCCCTCAATAAGCTGGCTCCTAGAGAAGCTGAGGTCTCTGATGCTTTGCTCCCCTACGACCACATAGGTTATGGGACACCTTTACCTTTTCTGATACCTTTAATAAAAGCAAAGGAAAGCAAAACAAAATAACATCAACAACAACAACAGCAAAATTCAAAGCTGTAAATGCGGTCTTTTCTTGTGATAATTAAGTCAATGGCGGGAGAAATTACACTTTTGGTGTGTTTTTTTTCTTTTCTTTTTAAGTTTCTGATATGTCTGGATCACGTGGTCTGTGATGTCAAACCTGCTTTAAATATGACTCCAGCAATTTATTTTCTGAATTGACAGCTGAGTAAGAGAGTAAGAATATCGAGAAGAAACAAAAAAAAATAGATAAAAACAAAAAAATCTATAGAGCCGGTACAGAGTCTGTGTAAGGGTAGCCAGTAAAATGACACTGTGGTCAGCGAGTCATGGGGTAATTTGCTTCATCACTCTCTTTGACGGCTGGCTGGACTGGCCACTTGCTATGTGAAGTAGCATTTGCGTTTTGCTTTCCTTCCTCGGCTAGCCCTCCGAGAATCACTAATGGTGAGATTTTTACATAAAACAACAATTCAAACTTCAAACTTCAAAAACACTTTATTATCTCACAGACAGAGAAAGTCAAGCGGGTACAAGCCATACATTAAAAAGGTAAACATATAAACATAAAAATCACAAACAAGCCGCCCTCCCCCGCAAAAAAAAATAATCCCACAACACAGTAGCCAAATATCAGAACGCCCCCATCACAATAAAAGCACCCAGAAATCAGCAATACGTCGGCTAGTCATTGACTTACTCAAGCAAGCACCCATACACGCACCAACCGCTGTTACCCACCATTAATGTCGCCACAGTCTGACTTCAGGATGATGGATAAACACGACACCAGTATAGTGTACTTGCGGGTTGTTGTTGTTTTTTTTATATATTACTTTTAACTCTGCTCTTAACGGCATGAGTGCCTTCTCTTCCGACAGACAGACAGACTGGCAACGTTGGAGCTTCTGTAACCCATGAAGTAAAGGTAAAAGTAAAAGTAAAGGTGATCCATAACCGATGTGGTCATAGGGGAGCGAGGCGTCACAGACCTCAGCTTCTCTAGAGGCCAGCATATTGAGGCGGCGCCCATCTCCTCTCCTTCGCTGCTTTACCTCCCCTGACCCTAAAAAGGGCAGGTACCCATTGACAGCTGGGTGAACTAGGAGAACTGTACTGAAGTCAAGGCATGTAAACGGTCACCCATCCACTTGGTAACCACGCTCGATGCTGCTTAACATTGACCAGGGGAAAGCGAGTGCTCTGGCCACTGAGCTATCCCGTCTCCCATGAAATGCTGTCATAAAATCCGGGTTGGATCTCAAATGTACATATTTGATCTGAACTGTTATAAACACGCAAGGAAATACTGCTTTGGCAGATTGCCCTTAACCTGGGGTATTGTAGACAAAAAAAATCCTCAACCCTTAACTCATTAATGCCTGCTGCCGATGTTCGAACCCGCGACTCTTAAAGACCCACAGGGTGAAATTCCAGGAGTCTAACCACTTGGCGATGTGCATGAAAGGAGGATAAGGGAATTATAAAAAGGAAACCTCGGGCTATGCTTTGTCCTTTGAAGAGAATGTTCAATATTGAATTGTGTGATTGAATTCTCTCTTTGAATATCTGTCTGTGCGTCTGTCTTTGTGTCTGTTTGTGTGTCTGTTTCTGTCCTGTGTGTGTGTGTGTGTGTGTGTGTGTGTGTGTGTGTGTTTGTATCTGTCTGTATGTGTGTGTGTTTGTATGTGTGTGTGTGCGGTGTGTGTGTGTGTGTGTGTGTGTGTGTGTGTGTGTGTGTGTGTGTGTGTGTGTGTGTGTGTGTGTGTGTGTGTGTATGTGTGTGTATGTTTGTGTTTGTGTGCTTATATGTAATTTTTGGATATAAAGCTCAGCAACTTTATTATCATTATCATCATCTTCTTCTTCTTATCTCTCTCTCTCTCT
>CM060327.1:62289542-62297042 GCA_030674155.1 Stramonita haemastoma | reverse complement strand
GGGGGCTTAGTAGGTGGTGTCCTGCGTATGTTAGCTCAGAACAGGCACCACTGAACACCACCAAAGTGACCCAGCAGCAGTGCAGGGCCCCTCTGACTGGTGACCCCACGGCAGCCTAATATTGATGGGCTCCCAGGGTATGGCTGTGGCGGAGTGATTAAAATGATAGGCGTGGGAACATCAGGACGGGGATGTCACAGAGGACGAGACAGCAAAAAAAATCTAGCCTCTCTCTCTCCTCTCTCTCTCTCTCTCTCTCTCTCTCTCTCTCTCTCTCTCTCTCTCTCTCTCTCTCTCTCTCTCTCTCTCTCTCTCTCTCTCTCTCTCTCTCTCTCTGTGTACCCCACCCATTGACTGTCTATATCTATGCTTCACTTATCAATCATGCAACGCAAAACACAGATCATGATTATCAACAAGAAATAAAAAGAGGTGTTTCCAATGGGATTTCAGTTTCACACTTTGATGCTGCCACATGATAAATCTTATGTGCATAAATTTCTTCTCAAAGACGTTTTTTCTTCTTCTAAACAGCCTTACGCTATATTTTATTCTCATGAAAGGGCTAACCTAGTGTTAAGAGCAGAGAACATGATTATTCACAATGTCTTATCGTTTCTCGGATAGTGCTTCGAGGTTCATCAAATGGTGAGATGTTTGTGTATGCGACCATTTCTGCACACCATTAAGGTAGCCGCATTACGACTTCTGTGTAGAATTCAGACTGCTTTCTGCAAGGGGAACGCGTCGCCTCAAGAGCAGCACCACTCATTTCATGTTTTCATTATTTTTCTATCTGCCTGTATATGTGTTCCCAATTTCGTTACAGATGCTGATTCTATTTTTGAAGACTCTTTGTGGAAAAATTATCACCATCACTCACAATTGGAACATTCTAACCTGTTTTCTTTTACTTACAAAAACAAAAAGGAGAACGACAAAACCAAAAACTGTTTTCCGTTTTCATTCCTCTTTGATTATTAACTTTCAAAAATCATGATGTGAAAGAGCACTGTTGCTGATGCTGATTCTACTTTGAAGACTCTTAGGGGAAAAAATCATCACCATCACTCACAATTGGAGCATTCTATCTTGTCTCCTTTTACTTAAAAAACAAAAAGCAAAACGACAAAACCAAAAACTTTTTTTTCCGTTTTCATTCTTCTTTGATTGAAGACTGAAAAAAAATCATGATGTGAAAGAGTACTGTTGCAGATGCTGATTTACTTTGAACACTCTTAGGGGGGGGGGGGGGGGGGGAATTATCACCATCACTCACAACTGGAACATTTTATCTTGTTTCCTTTCAGTTAAAAAAAGAAAACAGAAAAGGTAACGACAAAACCAAAAACTTTCTTTCGTTTTCATTCTTTCTAGAATTCAAGAATGAAAAAAATCTCTTACTGTCAAAAAGGACAGATATAGAAAAAAAAAATCTTTCTGGGAAATTAGACACTGGCAGAGTTTTTCCTCGAGTTGTTGTAATTAATGTTCTTGGCTTCAGCAGCTGGTTTCTACGTGATTGGCCAGCGAAATTTGAGAAGATGCGACTCTTGTTTCTAGAGAGGGAAAAAGGGGAGATCAGTCTCTGTCTGTCGTCTTTTTTGTTCAATTTGTTGCGCTGCGTTCTGTTCTCTGTATTTTATTTAAATGTGTGGGGGGGGGGGTCTCTGTGTGAGTGTGTGTGTGTGTGTGTGTTTGTGTGTGTGTGCATGTGTGTGTGTGTTGTGTTGTGTTTTGTGTGTTGTGTGTGTGTTGTGTTTGTGCGTGTGCTGTGTGTTACATGTGTTGTGTTGCGTGTGTGTGTGTGTGTGTGTGTGTGTGTGCACGGCGCGCGCGCGCGCGCGCGCACGCGTGTGTGTGTGTGTATTTGCGCGCGCGCGCACGCGCGCCCAAATGTTCCCATTTCGTACCCTTATATTTGTCTAGCTAGCCCTGTTGACTAGCTGTCTGTCTAATTTCCAATCTGTCTGTCCATGTTGAATCTATATACTTGGTTTTTCGTAAAGAGCATTCCTCAAGCAGTGAATCAGTCAATGCTCTGGTTATTTGGATCCGTGGCCCAGAAGGTAAGGCACCTTCCATGAAACCCAAAGGTTTTGAGTTTGATTCCCATTTGCCCCCAAACTTTTACCCCCATGAGTGGTGGTATGGGTACCAGTCTTTCGAATAAGAGGATAGTTAAAACCAAAGTCCTGTGCGCTACACGCATTCAGCGCACAGAAAAGAAAGAAAGCAGATCAACAAGAAAGTTGTTTCTGGCAAAATGACGTAAGATAAAAAAAAAAACCCTCTGAAAATGCAACGAGCACTCGTACAGACAGGGCATGTTTCTGTACATGGGTGGCCCTGCTCTTGAAGCGGCGCTGCCTTCCCAGAGGAGAGCCTATATTTCACGCCGTGACTGAAAGTAGTAAAGGTGTCCCATAACCTGTGTGGTCGTAGGGGAGCGAGGCGTCACAGACCTCAGCTTCTCCAGGGGCCAGCATATTGACGGCGGCGCCCACCTCCTCTCCCTCGCTGTTTTACCTTCCCTGACCCTAAAGAGGGCAGATATACACAGTGCACAAATGCAACATCACTCAGTAAGGCCCTAAGTCAAGAGTGCTAAATTTAGCGTGTTCCTTCCTTTTACCTATAAGCCCATGTGTGGTCAAGCTCCTCCTATAATTAGCACCGGCTGGTCCCTGCTGGAATGGGATGAGATGGGTTAATTAGCAGCGGAGAGGAGCTGAAAAAGGGGGATACTGACAGCTGTGGGTACCCATTTACAGCTGGGTGAACTGGGGGACTGTACTGAAGCCAAGGCGCGCAAACGGTCACTCATCCAATTGGTAACCACGCTGGGTGCTGCTTAACTTTAACTTGGGGAAAGTGGGTGCCCAGACCACTGAGCTATCCCGTCCCCAAAGTACCCAAAAGTAGTATAAACTACAAAGAAATGCTCTCTCTCTCTCTCTCTCTCTCTCTCTCTCTCTCTCTCTCTCTCTCTCCTCTCTCTCTCTCTCTCTCTCTCTCTCTCTCTCTCTCTCTCTCTCTCTCTCTCTCCTTGTGTCTTGGATGGAAGAAAACGAAAAAATTGTGGAAGAACAAGCAGGCTTTAGGAAGTCATATTCAACCATTGATCATATTTTTACCTTGTCTTCTATTGTCGAAAGAGCCCTGAACAAAAAAGGGGAAAAATTATATGTAGCGTTCATAGACCTGAAAAAGGCTTTCGATTCTGTACATCGTCCTTCTTTATTTGCAACCCTAGTTAGGGCAGGTTTGTCAGGACCATTTTTGGAAGCCATAAAGGCCATGTATTCTTCTGTTTTGTCCTGTGTTCGTGTGAATGAAACGATGTCTGATGTCTTTAAATGTCCGCTTGGTGTTAAGCAAGGATGTATTTTGAGCCCTGCTCTCTTATTGTTTATAAATGAAATAGCTGTAACTATGGAAAATGTGGGAAAACATGGAATTCAACTGCAACCTGGTTCTATGGAATTATTTCTATTGTTATTTGCAGATGACCTGGCTCTTTTGTCAAAGACTCCTGTAGGGCTACAAAGCCAGTTGAACAATCTGAGTAAGCTATGCAAAGAAAAATATCTGGATATAAATATAGATAAATCTAAAATTATGGTGTTTAGAAAAGGTGGACACCTAGGTCGGAATGAAAAATGGCATTTAGATGGAGCAAACCTGGAAGTGGTTAATAGTTACACCTACCTGGGATATACTTTTACTACAAAACTGAGTGTAGTTCAAGGAGTCAAGAAATTAGTTACAAAAGGAAGGAAGGCAGTTTATGAATGTGCTCGAGTGCTCCGCAATCTTAATGATATTTCTAAACAGACTTACTTTAAGATGTTTGATGCCCAGGTTCAGCCAATCTTGTTATATGGATCAGAGTTTGGGGACTTGAACACACTGATTCAATCGAAAAAGTTCATACCTTAGCATGCAAACGCTTTCCAGGTGTCTCTCCTAAAACCCCAAATAAATGCATTTACGGCGAACTGGGCAGATACTCTCTTCAGATTAATGCATGCATGAGAGCTGTTAAGTATTGGGTGAAATTGTTGCACATGGAATTAAAGAGACTGCCTAAGCAAGCTTATTTAATGCAGGTTAGCATGGATGAAAATGGTATTGTGTGTTGGGCATACAGATTGAGAACTATATTAGAAAAATGTGGTTTGGGATTTGCATGGTTAAACCAGGGTGTCGGGAATGAACGGAGTTTCTTTTCATTGTTGAAAGAACGCCTTGTGACAAATTTCATTAGTGACTGGTCGGATGCACTTAACAATAGCGAAAGGTTTTCATTGTATGCATCTTTTAAATCAAACTTCATGACTGAACCTTATGTTGATACCTTAAATGTTAAACACTTTCGAGACACTCTTGCCAAAGCCAGAATGGGGGTTCTTCCCCTGAACGCAAATACTTTTCGTTATGCACAGGATGATCCTTCAGTTTTGCTGTGTAGTTTCTGTCAAAATGAAATAGAAAATGAAATCCATTTGATTTGTACATGTCATAATTACAAAGAACTAAGGAACAAATATTTAGGGGATAATCAACTAGATGAAAGCTTATTTTGTGATATAATGACCAACTGTGACTCACTGTTCATGCAAAACCTGGCTCAGTTTATTTACCATGCTGTGAATAAGAGAGAGGTGTTAAAGATACTAGCTAACTAAAAGAAATTCCTGACTTCCTGAAAAACCATCAATCATGTTGGAAGAGGGCCAAAGGCCAGAATCCTGTGTGTGTGTGTGTGTGTGTGTGTGTGTGTGTGTGTGTGTGTGTGTGTGTGTGTGTGTGTGTGTGTGTGTGTGTGTGTGTGTGTGTGTGTTGCGTGCGTGTGAGTGCGTGCGTGCGTGCGGGTGAGTGCGGTGTGCGTGTGAGTGCGTGTGTGCGTACGTGCGTGTGTGTGTGTGCGTTTGAGCACGCGCACGAACGGCATGGGTGCACATGTAGGGGGGGGGGGGTGCATGCGTACAAGATCAACTATGAGTGTGCCAAAAAATTTGAGCGAGACATGCACAAGCGATCATGATATCTTAATTTGTATCACTCAATACATTATTATTCATATTTTGTATGCCGATGTGTACAATCATGTTTACTCTTTGTAGTTTCCTTTTCAGAATCCAGGCAATCTGTATACCGCTGGAAATTGCATGAGTTAGAGTGCAAAATGTTAGGAGTCTGAAGACTTATGAACATTAAATTATTTGAAGTCTGAAGTCTGAAGTCTGAAGTCTGAAGTCTCTCTCTCTCTCTCTCTCTCTCTCTCTCTCTCTCTCTCTCTCTCTCTCTCTCTCTCTCTCTCTCTCTCTCTCTCTCAGCCAGCCGTCTTTCTCCATCAGCACCTAATTTTCTCATAGTGTCTGCATTGCCTACATACATTGCTGAACCGCTAACTACCCAAACACAGACTGTCTCCAGTACCATCAGGGTCACATGAATCTTATTACCCCCTGAACGGTGGTTGTCCAATCAGAATAATGAATCCCATTTCCAGCCTTTGGGTTCAGCCAATCAAAACAATGAAATGAGTTATGCGGACACCGGGTTCTCCTATAGCAGCAGAAAATCCAATTTGTCGTCCTATTGGCTGAAATGAATGAAGAGTGTTTTGAGAATCCTGTATTTGGTTGGATCTTATGCTTCTATGCAACTTTCCTACAAGGAGCCATAATAGGTGTGGTCGGGTTTTTGTTGTTTTATAGTTTTGATAATACAAAAGCAATAATACATTTTTTGGCGGAATAAACAACAATGCTAGAGATTATCAACATACGTTTGTGCAAATAATACTATCTACGCAGCCGCGCGATTATGACAAACAAAAAATAATGGGAGCTGTCAGAATTTGCGCACTTCTTACTTTGTCTTGACATAGACAAGACTTTTTCTCTTATCTGTACACACCCAAGCAAACACACACAAACACAAACACACACATGTACACACACAGGCATACACCACACACTCACACACACACGTACACACACACTACACCTTACACACACACACACACACACACACACACACACACACACACACACACACACACACACACACACACACACACACACACACACACATACAACATGCATATTTTTCCATACTAGCATTACAGAGCACAATATCACCGGTACACCCCACCCCAACAATCCTCTCACACCATTGGACAAGTTTTCAACACTTCTTCCCCCCAAAACAACAACAACAACAACAACCACAACCACAACCCAAAATTCAAACAAATGACTCTCTCCCAAGTACAGTACAAAGCAAAATGGAGTTTTGCCAGAGACACGCAAGCGGGGTCCACGTGGAAATACCCTGCCCTCCTCTCCATTGTTATTGCTACTGCCACTGAGAATATCTATTTATTTATTTAGTTATTTATTTATTTATTTATTTATTTATTATTTATTTATTTATTTATTTATTTATTTATTTATCTATCTATCTATCTATCTGTTTATTCTTTTTTGATATCGAGGAAAGTTGATTAAGCATTCATGTGCTTTTTTTTTTACATCAAGTCCCCGTGTGTATGCAGTTTTGTAACTCTGATCATCTATTCCCACCGGCACACAATGGCCTACTCTTACGAAAAGCGGAACAGGATTTAACGCTAGATGTTCTGCGTGCGTTTGCACACGGGGCCTCGGTTTATAGTCTCATCTGAAGGACTTTTAGGGAGAGTGGAGTCATCACTGATGTTAACTCCAGGGGGAAAATCCCCTCGAACGGTAATCGAACTCGGTTCATCATATTGAGAGCGTAATGTTCTGACCACTAGGCTATCCCGTCCCCAAATGGAATAAGTTTTGCTGTAGGATAGCTTCTTTTGCTTACAGCAGCTCTCGGTATGGGCAGTAGTATTGATTCTGTCAAAATATCACAAAATCATTCTCTTCCTTGAGTTGAGGGACAACGGGGGAAACCGTCTTCTTCCATCGAACACGCAATAAGCATCAACATAGAAATCTCTCTCTGTCTGTGTCTGTGTGTGTCTGTGTGTGTCTGTCTGTCTGCCTGTCTACCTATCTGTCTGTCTGTCTCTGTCTCTGTATCTTTCTGCCTCTGTCTCTGTCTCTTTCTGTCTCTGTTTGTCTGTCTGTCTGCCTCTCTCTCTGTGTCTCTGTCTTTGTCGCTGTCTGCTTGTCTGTTTGTCTGTCTGTCTGTCTGTATCTCTCTCTCTGTCTCTCTCTGTCTCTGTTCTGTCTGTCTGTCTGTCTGTCTGTCTGTCTGTCTGTCTGTCTGTCTGTATGTCTGTCTGTCTGTCTGTCTGTCTGTCTGTCTGTCTGTCCTCTCTCTCTCTCTCTCTCTCTCTCTCTCTCTCTCTCTCTCTCTCTCTCTCTCTCTCTCTCTCTCTCTCTCTCTCTCTCTCTCTCTCTCTCTCTCTCTCTCTCTCTCTCTCTCTCTCTCTCTCTCTCTCTCTCTCTCTGAAAGCTGTCCACAACAGATCGACTACTTGAGGGTTGTATG
>CM060327.1:62282042-62284542 GCA_030674155.1 Stramonita haemastoma | reverse complement strand
TAAACGCTATCCAAAAATTGCCTTGAAATGGGACTTGTTACACACAAAAATGGACCCCGTAAAATTACCTCTTCGCTATTCTGCTAAAATGCTTGCAAAATGAACGACATTTTGGTTTTGGTTTTGTCGTTAAAATGAGCATTTTGTTTGGCTTTGTTCTGCTTCATTTTTTCTTTGTGATTTTTTAGCTTGGTTAATTTGCACACGAACGGGCTCGTGCGTCTAAGTGTGTTCAGGCATGCGCGCGTGTGCCCGTGTGAGTGTGAGTGTGTACGCGTACGTGCGTTTGTGTGTATTTGTGTGCATATGTGTGTGTGTGTGTGTGTGTGTGTGTGTGTGTGTGTGTGTGTGTGTGTGTGTGTGTGTGTGTGTGTGTGTGTGTGTGTGTGTGTGTGTGTGTGTGTGCGCGCGCGCGAAGGAAAGAAGAGTGAGAGAGAAGAAGAGAGAATGAGAGACAGAGACACAGAGAGAGAGCGTGCGTGTCTGTGTCTGGGTCTGTGTCTGTGCATGTGTGTGTCTGTGTGAGTGAGAGAGAGAGAGTATGTGTGCGTGTGTATAATTATGTGTGTGTATGTATGTGTGCGTGTGTGCATGTGTGCATATGTGTGTGTGCTTGTGTGTGTATGTGTCTGTGTCTGTATGTCTGTGTGTGTGAGTGTGTGTATGTGTGTGTCTGTGTGTGTCTGCATTTGTTTAGTTGATCGGGGGGTGGGGGGTAGGGGGCCACGGGATGGTTGCTATGCCAGCGCTACTTTGTCAAATCGTTTCTTTTTCTCTTGTTTCAAAACAAGTCTGCGGACACTCGCTTCAACAGCAAAGCAAAGATTCATCTTTTTATCATTCTTTCGTACTAAACATTTTGTGCTTCTTTCTAAAAATGGACACAAAATATAACTGAATGAAGGCTTTTGTTATTGTTGCTGTTCGTTTGTTAAGCATGCTGGTGTTATTTTCTTCTTTTGTATTTTATTTTAGTCTTTTATTTCGAGGATAATGGAATAAGTACTGGTATGCTTTGTTTACGTCCAGTCTTCGTGTGTATGCAGTTTTGTGAATTTTGTCATCCGTTCCCACTGGAACACAATGTCCTACTCTTCCGAAAAGCAGAACCGGTTTTAACAGTGTTTAGTGGTTTGCCGTGTCTGCTTATGTTTCTGTTGAGTTAAAAAGTTATTCTGAATGATTCCAAATAGATAAACAGACATTGTTGGCAGACAAGAAAGGTATTTTATGATGACATAAAGGATTCAAATCAGAATGTGTGCATTAAAACACATTATGCCATACATATATTACACACACACATACACACACATACACACACACGCACGCACGCGCGCGCGCGCGCGCGCGCATACGTACATGCAGGCACATATTTAACCATATAGGATACCAGGAATTATAAACATTATAAATCAAAATGAATCTGTCTCTAATGATTACACATTTGACAACAGACTCGTAATGATTACACATTTAACACAATCTCTAATGACTACACATTTAACAGAGTCTCGTAATTATTACATATTTGACAGAGTCTCTAATGACTACACATTTAAAAGAGTCCCATAATTATTACACATTTGACAGAGTCTCGTAATGATTACACATTTAACAGAATATCGTAATGATTACACATTTGACAACAGTCTCAAAACATGCAACCGAACCCAAGCGTTTACACAATGTGCCCTCTTGTGTGTTTCAGATATTGTACCACAGAAAAAATATATCATGGTCTCTGCCATACAGGAAGAGAGGAGAGATTGATCACCTATGTGTAAGTACTATGTTAAAGTGTCTATTTATTTGGTGTTTTGTTGAAGTGTGTGAGCGTAAGAGAGAGTGTATGTGTGTGTGTGTATGTGTGTGTGTGTGTGCGCGCGTGTGTGTGTGTGTCTGTGTGTCTGTTTGTCTGTGTGTCTGTGTGTGTTACAACGGGTGTTTACTCAAGCCCGTTTGCTGATCTGGCCATTGAATATCACCATACTTGGCAGTTGTAGTTATCATCTAACACGCAGCCCTGCTATAGCCAGTATCTAAATAAACAAACGATGTTATAAAAATGCAAATAATGAATGGCCTACACTTACGAAAGGCAGAACGGGCTTTAACGTATGTGCAAGATGTTCTGCGTGTGTTGGTAATCAGGGCCTTGGTTTATAGTCCCATTCGAAGGCCTTTCGGAAAAGTGAAGATAGTGATTACTATTATCTGCGGGGTAAAAATCACCTTAACCGTGTACACTGTTGGTGGCTCGAACCCAGGCCAATTCCGGGCCGGGAAGTCATGAACGCAACGTTTTAACCACTTGGCTATCCTACCCCCGAAAAATTGCTTAAAACAGGGCCTACGTATCTTAAAGTAAAAAAGGTAAAGGTGTCTCATAACCTATGTGGTCGTAGGGGAGCGAGGCACCAGAGACCTCAGCTTCTCCAGGAGCCAGCATATTGAGGGCGGCGCCCATCTCCTCTCCCTTGCTGCTTTACCTTTCCTG
>CM060327.1:62269542-62272042 GCA_030674155.1 Stramonita haemastoma | reverse complement strand
TTATTATTTATTTTTTTTATTATTATTATTATTATTATTATTATTATTATTATTATTATTATTATTATTATTATTATTATTATATCATCATTATTATTATTATTATTTTATTATTATTATTATTATTATTATTATTATTATTATTATTATTATTATTATTATTATTATTATTATTATTATTAATTATAATAAAAATGATGATGATGATGATGATGATGATGATGATGATGATGATGATGATGATGATGATGATGGTAATACTAATAATAACAATTTTAAAAAATTCATCATCATCATCATCATAATCATATTCATAATAATAATCATATATGGAATTCATATAGCGCTGAATTTTGTAAAGCAAACACATCGAAGCACTTGTAAACTTTAAACTTTAATCTCCACTCCCTGGAAAGTCCTTCAGATAAGACCATAAACCGAGGTCCCGTGTGCAAAGTCCCCAACTATGTGTCAATAGATATCTAACATTCAGTCCATTTTGTACCAGTAAATTACATCTCACATTCACTTCCAACTTTGCGCCCAATGATAATCTCATAATCATTCCCGAACTGTATGCCAAGATAATCTCACATTCAGACCCTAACTTTGTGCAAATAAATTATATCTGACATTCAGCCCTTGTGTGCCAATAAATTATATCTAACATTAGCCCCTAACTTTGTGCCAATATAATCTCACATTCAGAACCTAACTGTGCGCCAGTATAACCTCACATTCAGCCCTGAAGATGTGCCAATTATAGTCTAACATTCAGTCCAACTGTGCGCCAATATAATCTCACATTTAGCCCCTAACTGTGTGCCAATATAATCTAACATTCAGACCCTAACTGTGTGCCAATATAATCTAACATTCAGCCCTGAACTGAGTGCCAATATAAAAATTAACATTCAGCCCTGAACTGAGTGCCAATATAATCTAACATTCAGCCCTAACTGAGTGCCAATATAATCTAACATTCAGCCCTGAAGGTGTGCCAATATAATCTAACATTCAGCCCTGAAGGTGTGCCAATATAATCTAACATTCAGCCCTGAAGGTGTGCCAATATAATCTAACATTCAGCCCTGAACTGAGTGCCAATATAATCTAACATTCAGCCCTGAAGGTGTGCCAATATATCTCAATCATGCAGCCGTCAAAGACAAGTACAAGAGAGGACATCAGGGGGAACAATTTGCATAGTAAACAGGGGACTGTAAACACAATTCATCTGCGTAAAAAAAATCCCGGGCTGACCCCCCTTCCTGTGTGTCTGGAATCAGACAGGAGGCGTGACGTCACTTCTGACGGCTCTATCGAGGCATGACGTCACTTCTGACGGCTTTATCAAGGTATGACGTCACTTCTGACGGCTTTATCAAGGCATAATGTCACTTCTGGCGGCTCTATCTCGCCTGCAGGGGGCGACACCAGGGTGAAGTGTACACTTCCATCCTGACGCGTTAAGTAGATGATTATCATTCGGTTCACGTCTTGGTGCGATGCTGTAATGTCTTTCCTTCGCACTGTTTGCTAATGTGTGCTGCCTGTCGGGTTGTTTGGTTTTTGTGGGAGATTTTTTTGTGTTTTGTTTTGTTATCTCTCCTTCTTCTAAGCAGAGAGAAAAGTGATCTGCAAAGTGAGTGACGACGACGTTGTGGAATTCGTGTTAGCTTTTATTGTTGATTTTCTTTTTAGTATTTGATCACCTTTCTTTTTAGTTTCCAATCGCTGTTTTGCATAACCCAGTTGATTGCTGAGCTAATGTTCTGAGTTATATGAATTTATCTTTCTGTAAGATAACAAATCTTTGAATTGTGAAGATCTGTTTCGTTGTTCACTTTAGCTTATGGACCCATTCTCTGTGTCATTGCAAAAGTTTTATTTCGGGGTAACTTTCATCCGTAATCCTCGTTCATCTTTTATCTACCTGTTTGCTGCTTCAAAAGGTTTTTTAATTAATTCATTTATCTCCCTATTTATTTATTCGTTTATTTATTTATTTATTTGTTTGTTTGTTTATTTATCTATTTATTCGAAGGAAGTGTATGTAGACTTTGTTTGATGTTGTATGGCTTTACTCAGGATGAAAAGTTGTACATTCCTCATCATTACTTTGAGTATATTTCATCCAACCCTAAAAAAGGAAGGTATAGATCTCTGCATTCTGGATAGTGTAGCAGACAGAGCCAACTGCAGGAGGAAGAAAATATTATAGCCAAGAAACCATTTACACAGTAAACAGCGGCTGTGTAGGGTAACACGTCAGTATGGATACATCCCTTGTTGGTTTAGGTGCTGTGTGTGTGTGTGGAATCAATTGGAGGACATGATCTAACATTGGGGGGGGGGGGGGAGGTTTATTTGTCTGTGGAGACTTTGCTCTGACAGAGGAGGTTTTTCTGTGTTGACGTAACAAATACATCGTTCCCATTCAGCGCAGGTCTGTGCAGGGTGCTACAATGTCTGTCTGTTCTTGGTAAACCTTTTCTGA
>CM060327.1:62257042-62264542 GCA_030674155.1 Stramonita haemastoma | reverse complement strand
ACACACACACACACACACACACACCAGTAATTGTTAACAATAACAAAGCAACATTATAACACAATCATTAATTATTTCAACACATCTAACGAAATATCTCACCAGCATCATCAATGCACATATCACCAGTATAAGTAACTCCACTTTAAAACGTAAAAAAAGATCATATCAGACAGACAGACGATAGAATAGGAACACACTCCACCTCCAGAAAGAGTCTCCACAGCAAACTCACACTGACATTCATATCCCAGTTAATCCAACTCTAAAATACGTCGTCCATAATAATCTGCCTGACGGCAGCTTCTGACGAGAAAAATGCCCAGTGTGGAATACATTCTCTTGCAAAACCAATTTGCATACCCAACTTTTACCCTGCCAGACAGCCGGTCCCCTAGGGGCCTGGCTGCAGTGTGTGTGTTTAGAATGAAGGGGATGGGGGATCTCCTGGTAGGGAATCCTGACTTCTCCTGGGACTGGACTTCTGGTAAAGGAATGGGGGTCTTCTGTCATGGCTATTGAACAGGTCCATCTGTATTCTATTCTGCACTAGCAGGCTTTTTGCGGAGGCTGTGTTTCTTGTGTTGTTGCGAAACCACCAAGAGACATTGCTTAATATTATTTTTTGAAACTACAGTATTTTCTTATCTATACTTTTCTTTCAAAGATAATGGAATAATAAATCATTTGGGATTTCTTTCATTTCATTTCCTTTCATTTTTTACATCCAGCCCCTGTGTATATGCAGCTTTGTAAATGTCTGTCGTCCGTTCCCAGCGGCACACATGATGCCCTGCACTTCCGAAAAGTAGGAACAGGTTTTGATGTGCGTGCAAGATTTCTGCGCGTATTTGTACGCGGGATTTCGATTTATAGTTTTATTCGAAGGACCTTTGGTGAATGGAGTAGGGACTGATAATACCTCAGGGGAAAAAAACCCTCGAACCTGGTGAGAGAGAGAGAGAGAAGAGAGAGAGGAGAGAGAGAGAGAGAGAGAGAGAGAGAGAGAGAGAGAGAGAGAGAGAGAGAGAGAGGAGAGAGAGAGAGAGAGAGAGAGAGAGAGAGAGAGAGAGGAGAGAGAGGAGAGAGGAGAGGAGAGAGAGAGAGAGGAGAGAGAGGAGAGAGAGAGGAGAGAGAGAGAGAGGAGAGAGAGAGAGAGAGAGAGAGGAGAGAGAGAGAGAGAGGAGAGAGAGATGAGAGAGAGAGGAGAAGAAATTTCAAAAGACTGATCAAGGACACTTTGTTTTCGTTTTTATGTTACATAATCATCCAGATTCATAATCTAAAGTGAGGAACAGGGTAGCCTAGTGGTTAGAGCATTGAGCCCGTGATCTCACGACCAGGGTTTGAGCCACCACCGAAATGCCTGTTCGAGAGGATTTTCCCCCTGGAGTTAACATCAATATTCACTCCACTCCCTCAAAAGTTCTTCGGATGAGACTATAAAGCAAGGTCCCGTGTATGAACGCACGCAAAACGTCTTGCACACATGTTTAAAACTCTGTTCCACCTCTAGGAAGAGTAAGCTATGTATACGCAAAATCTCACTTTTGCTGAACCTAGGGACATTAGTCAAGGAACGAAAGAAAGGAAAATGGAGTAAAGAATAACTTACAACAACAACGACGATAACACTTTCATAGTTTCTAGAAAAAACTTCACAGTTTCACAAGAGCAGAACTTCTGACTGTCTTTTAAGTGTAGTAAAATACAGTCACAAAGCATAACAAAAAGAATAAAGAAGCCAATTGTCAAAATAACCACACACATATATAAAAAAAATGCAATCCACTTCTGTGCGACCCGCCATTTGCATGATAAGCACTTCCGGTGGACAAACCGTCACTTAGCCGCTGGCTGCACTGCGTGTCAGGAATAAGACCGGAGGCATGATCTCCTTGGAAAGATTATCTTCTCCTCAGGGCCCCTACTTCTGGCACCAGGGGGCAGGAGTGGGGAGGGGGGAGGTGGGGACTTTTGCCCCGTTAAGGGCGTTAAGTAGATCATCAATATTCTGCAGAGGCCTCGTGTGGATGCAGTGTCACTTTTGTTGCCATATCTGCAGCACACACCGTACCGGCTTCTGTCTGTAGAAACATCGGGGACATTGTTATTATGGTAAGAAAAACAAGAGGGAAAGATAGCTATAGAAGAAAAGACAAAAATGTATTATAATCACCAAAAACAAAAGTAATGGACAAATGAAACAAACGAGCTATGTAGGAGTGAACTGGAATAAGAATTAAACACAAATTCAGTGATTGATTCTATAAAGGAGCTATGAATATTGTCGTCAATGCACATGGAGAAAAAAAACAAAGCGAAATATCATTTTATATTTTGGTATTCCTGTTCCGTTTGTTTTCTTTTTTTATCAGCAATACCCTGCTTTTAGTGGCAACAGGAAAATACTGTATGAAAAAAGTAAACAAGTTAATTATGTTTTGTGCAGTTTGGGATCATTTTCACCATTTTCTTCTTATCTATTCAATTTTTAAATGGTTGAAGTTTGTGGATTTTCTGTGCACGACCTCACAGCCTGAAAAAAAAACTAAAACTTTGTGGACATTTCTAGCTCAGCTAAATCATCCCCGAAATGCTGTGCCCAGAATCTGGCAGAGAAGTGATGGAGAGCATGCCTGAGTGTAACGCACTTGCAACCCACATTTGCATAATAAACTCTTCATTTTTTGTGTGGCTAAACTGATTTCCATTTGGCTGTTGACTGCACTGGCGTGACTGGAGTTAGACAGGCGGAATTATCGCCCTTCTTGGGAATTATCTTCTCCTTGGGGTGTCTATTTCTGGCCCTAGGGACCAGCTTTCCCCCTGTCGCGTTTTCAGCACATCATCAATATTCTGTTTGGAGTTCGAATCTTGTGCAAAATGCAATGTCACTTTGTTTCGGTGTCAACAGGCACATACAGGTATGCTTTATGGGATAGCTAGTGGTTAGAACTTTGCGCTTTGCAATCTGACAACCCAGGTTTGAATCCCGTTAAAAGGAGTTTTCCCCTTAAGTTACCATCATCATCTACTTTATGAGGGAAGGGAATGTTCAAACTTACCTGAAAGCAATCAAGCGTTCGATATTCTTTTAGTTTTGCTAATTCTGAAAGCCAATAGCATAAATGTTCACACACACACACACACACACACACATACACTCACACACACGGACGCACGCACGCATGCATGCACGCACGTACATACACCACACACTCCACACACACACACACACACCACCACACACACACACCACACACACACCACACACACACACACACACACACACCCCCACCCCCATCCCCCACCCCCACCCCCCCACACACACTATTTCAAAACAGAGAAAGTCAGACTGAATTACTTTTGCTCTACATACAATACAGTTTATCCTCAAACTTCACTTGCTTCGTCCGTCACCTCTGGGACACACACTTGTCACACAACATCCCTGAATAAAATAGAAATGCATGCCTGTCCACCATTTGCATAATAAACACTCATTCTTTCGGACACAGGGCCAGTTAGCCGCCTCCCTGCCTTGCCTGTCTGTGATGGGATCGGAGGCATGATCTCCCTTGGGTAGATTATCTTCTCCTTGGAGGGCTCCACTGTAAGTGGAGAAGTAGTTGCTCCCTTGACGGGTGGTTTAATAAATAAATCATCATTATGTTCTGCCCAGCCCTCTTGAGGGGAGGCTGTATCACTTTGTTACCATATCTGTTGAGACGCACTGGATTATTGTATGCTTCAATTGTTCTGCATCTTGTTTGGGGTTTTTTGTTTTGCTTTGCTTTTGAATGGGGGATGGGGGGGGGAGTGAAAATCAGAGAGAGAGTGTCAGAGAGAGAGAGAGAGAGACAGAGACGGAGACGGAGACAGACAGACAGAAACAGACAGAGACAGAGAGAAACAGAAAATGACAGAGAGAGAGAGATAGAGACAGAAAGTGACAGATTTAATTTGATTTGATTTGATTTGATTTGATTCCATTTATTCTTTTATATCGAGGATAATGGAATAAGCACTCTTGCGCTTTTTTTACATCCAGTCCCCGTGTGACAGAAAGACAGAGACACAGAGAGAGAGAGAGAGAGAGAGAGAAGACAGACAGACAGACAGGACAGACAGACAGACAGACAGACAGACAGACAGACACAGAGAAAGAGACAGACAGAGAAAAACAGAGAAACAGAGAAAAACAGAGAGACAGAGAGAGACAGAGCAGTGAGTGAGGGAAGCCAGATGCAGTGCCTGTCCAGAACTCAGACGCCATGTCAGGCCAGAGACAGGCACGCGGTAATGAGCTTCCCGCCATTGTGGCAGCTGTCGTCTGCTGCTTTGCCTCTCCAGTGCTCTCCCTTCCTTCCTTCCTGCCTGCTTGCCTCCCTTGCCCTCGGGTGGCTATGGAGGAGAGACAAGATTCATTAGATTCATGACTGGGACCTGTGACATTCTGGACCCTATGCTCTGAGGGGAAGGGTATAAGGTCTAAATCACTATGATGATAAGAAATGAAAATGTCAGCTATGTAAAAAAAATGTGGAAAAAAGATTGATGTTAGTATGAGAAGAAGAAGGAGGAGGAGAAGGAGGAAGAGGAGGAGGAGGAAGGGGAAGGAGAGGAAAGAAGAAGAAGAAGAAGAAGAAGAAGAAGAAGAAGAAGAAGAAGAAGAAGAAGAAGAAGAAGAAGAAGAAGAAGAAATAGGAGGAGGAGGTGGAGGAGGAGGAGCAGGAGAAGGAGGGGCAGGAGGAGGAGAACAACAACAACAACAAAAAGCAAGAGAAAAAAAAAAAGAAAAAAACAGAAACACCAGCAACAACAACAGTAATAATAACTAAAGTGATTATTAGCAACCACCAGAACAACTTCAGCAACAGTATACTCACGTGTGCGTGCGCAACACACACACACACCACACACACACACAACACACACACACACACACACACACACACACACACACACACACACACACAACAAAACATACACACACAAGCCGCGCACACACATACACACACTTACACTTACACACACACACACACACACACACACACACACACACACACACACACACACACACACACACACACACACACACACACACACACAGAGTAACACTAACACTAACAGAAACACACGTCTGCAAACGCATGTGTTCATTCATACACACATGCTATACACATGTACGCTTGGGAATTGCGCACATGCATACCATACACACACATGGATGAGGCAAATGATCATCTTGAACAGAACATCTTGCGCTCACGTAAGTGATTATTAGCAACCACCAGAACAACTTCAGCAACAGTATACTCACGTGTGCGTGCGCAAACACACACACACACACACACACGCACACACACACACACACACACACACACAAACATACACACACAAGCCGCACACACACATACACACACTTACACACAACACACACACACACACACCACACACACACACACACACACACACACACACACACACACACACACACATACACACACACACACACAGTAACACTAACACTAACAGAAACACACGTCTGCAAACGCGTGTGTTCATTCATACACACATGCTATACACATGTACGCTTGTGAATTGCGCACATGCATACCATACACACACATGGATGAGGCAAATGATCATCTTGAACAGAACATCTTGCGCTCACGTGAAATCCTGTTTCGCTTTTCGTAAGAGAAGTCCATTATGTGTCAAAGGGAACAAATGACATTTGCAAAACTGCATACACACGCGCGGGTACTGGATTTAAAAAAGCACGTAAGTGCTTATTCTATTATCCTCGATATAAAAGATTAAATAATTGAATAAATAAATAAATGAATAAATAAATAAATAAATAAAACAAATATATGCATGCCGCTGCACTAGCATCTTTGCAAGAGCACATCTGTGAGCAAGGACATTCATGTGTACACCTGATCTTTATCTTTATCTATTCTTTTATTTCGAGGATAATGAGTTAATAAGCACTCATGTGCTTTTTTACATCCAGTTCACAAGTGTATGCAGTTTTGTAAATGTTGTCATCCGCTCCCACCGGCACACAGTGGTTTACTCCTCCAAAAAGCGGAACGGTTTTAATGTGTGTGCAAGATGTTCTGCGTGTGTTTGCACATTGGACCTCGGTTAATAGTCTCATGGGAAAGACTTTTAGGGGGAGTGGAGTTGGCACTGTTGTTAACTCCAGAGGGAAAATCCTCTTGAATGAGATTTGAACCCAGTCAAGCTCGTATGCACGAGCACAAAGAGGGATGGACATTCTCATAGAAGACAGGGAGACAGACAGACAATACACAGACAGACAGACAGACAGACAGACAGACAGACAGACAGACAGACAGACAGACAGACAGACAGACAAACAGACAGACAGAGGCAAAGAGAAGTTGGACTGAACCCCAGAGCAATCCAAGGTCGGAAATAAGGGGAAATAAACCTGGAAATGAAGCTGTAATGGTGATGTCCCCTGTTTCTTGCAAACTTGGCTGTCTTCTCGTGTCCTGGGATGTGTTGGTTTTTTTTTTATTCCGTCTGTAATAAGTTGTCTGTTCACGTTTCAATGCTCCTTCATTCGTTCGTTTGCATTGTTGGGTGCTTTGTGGGTTGGTTATATGCTGACTGGATCTGATTTCTTTATTAACAAGGATGGGTAACCGTTTGCTCGCTTTAGCTTCAGTACAGTCTCCCCAGTTCACCCAGCTGTAAATGGGTACCTGCCCTCTTTAGGGTCAGGGAAGGTAAAGCAGCGAGGGAGAGGAGATGGGTGCCGCCCTCAATATGCTGGCCCCTAGAGAAGCTGAAGTCTCTGATGCCTCGCTCCCCTACGACCACATAGGTTATGGGACGCCTTTACTTTTATCTTTTTTTATAATTATATGTTTACGACCTGACAGTCAGATTTCTCTGCACACACTATGGACAGAACTCCTACGTCGCCATTCATGTCGCACCCCCCCCCCCCAATTCTTATCTGTAGACGGGGCCATTTCCCTGGAGATCTTTCTCCTAGATATATCTCTTGTTACTGATAGATCATGAAACGCATGTTGACCACGAAGGCATGATTTATCGTTTCATCCCAAACTACACAGCACCCAAACCCCCTAACTCCTGATGTGATTGATGAGGAGGAGTCAGCTTCAGGACAGATGGAAATCCACCCCACAATCTCCCACTTAGGGGGCGGGGTAGCTCAGTGGTCAGAGCGCTAGCTTTCCCCCAGCCAAGTTCAGCAGCATCGAGCGTGGTTACCGGTTGGATGGGTGACCGTTTGCGCGCCTTGGCTTCAGTACAGTCCTCCCCAGCTCACCCAGCTGTAAATGGCTACCTGCCCTCTTTAGGGTCAGGGAAGGTAAAGCAGCGAGGGAGAGGAGATGGGCGCCGCCCTCAATATGCTGGCCCCTAGAGAAGCTGAGGTCTCTGATGCCTCGCTCCCCTATGACCACATAGGTTATGGGTCACCACCTA
>CM060327.1:62247042-62249542 GCA_030674155.1 Stramonita haemastoma | reverse complement strand
TGTTAACTCCAGAGGAAAAATCCTCTTGAACGAGATTCAAACCCGGGTCGGCAGATCACGAGCACATCACTCTGACCACCAGGCTGTCCCGTTCTCCTCATGACAGAAAAAGAACTAGAAAAGAACAAGGCAATGAAATAAAGCAAAATAATAGAACATTGAAGGGAAAGAGGGAAAAACGGGGGGAGATGAAGGAGAGGCAAAGGAAGAAGGGGAGATGATTGACTTCAAACAACGTCAAAACTAGACACCGTCACTCTTGCTTCGCTGGTTCATCTGCCCGAGTGTCCTCCCTTGTTTTGTAGTTTTGCCGCGCGGATATTGAAAATCATCATCCTTTGCTGACGTGGAATCCTTCTTTCTTCTCTTTCTTTTCTTGTTTATCTGTCTTTTTATTTATTTATATAGTTCTTGCTTGTTTTTATTACATGTTCGTGTAATATTTCTGGGTTTCTTTGATGTGTTTTCGAGTTCTTTCTTGTTTGCTGTTATGTCCACAACTTTGGAATAATATGTGGGGGTTTTGGCTCTTATTTTTTTCTTTATGTTTTCTGACTGTGTGTTTGTATGGATGCATTTTTTGTTTTATGGGGTAGAGTGTTCTGTTCAATGACAGCCCAAAACGAAAAATAAAGTTGTGTTTATTTATTTGTTTATTTGTTAGTTTTGTATATTTATGTAAAAATCATCTATCTATTATCAGGGGTGTTTAAAAAAAATTTATCATTTTCCTTTTGGCAACAAATCCATATATATATCAAACCTTATAACAAAAAAAATGTTTCCATGGTAATAAACCGACCATATTTGAGTGTCCGATTTGATTACTTTCCAGGTTGTATCTTTTCACATTCTTCCTTCTTTCTGACAAAAAAATACTTCTCTTGCCCAAGTTATAAGACAGATTTGGGACCTGTTTGCTTGTTGTTTGTTTAACTCGAGTTGTTTCCGTTTGTTTGGAAGGCCTGTTTATCTTTTTGTTGTGTAGATTGGAATATCATTATATTTTTCACTTTTCTTTACAAGAAAAAAATGCTTGGCAACCCTCTTTCTCCTCCTCATTTCTATAACCCCCCCCCCCCCCCCCCCTCCCCCATCTTTTCTCTGCTCTTACATATTCAAATCAGTATGGGAACAGGAAAGTATAATGGTTAGAGCATTGCACGGTATGTTTCAGATAAACTGACAAGGTGTACCTACATTATCTCAAGTTCCTATGATTGTGTTGGGTGTTGTTATGTTTCAGGTAAACTAACAAGGTGTACCTGCATCATCTGAACTTCAGGCTTCGTGCTCGCCCTGAGTTATTCTGCACGTACTTGCAACTCATGACAGCAGTCAAAGGTAAGGGCTTTTATGTCAATTCATACTGGATATATATGTGTGTATGAGCGTATGTTGGGGGGGGGGGGGGGGGGTGTTGGGGATGATGTGGGCATGTGTGTGTGTTGTGTGTGTGTGTGTGTGTGTGTGTGTGTGGTGTATGTGTGTGTGTGTGTGTGTGTTTTGTGTGGGTATATGTATGTGTTTATGTGTATGTGTGTGTGCGTGTGTGTGTGTGTGTGTGTGTGTGTGTGTGTGTGTGTGTGTGTGTGTGTGTGTGTGTGTGTGTGTGTGTGTGTGTGTGTGTGTGTGTGTTAAAATGGTTAGGTGTGTGTGTGTGCGTGCATGGATGTGTGCGTGCATGCGTGCTTTCGCGCACGTGTGTGGTGTGTACGTAGGCGCGCATGCGTATGTGTGTTATGCTGAATAAATATTCTGATTTAACTTCTTTTTTTTAATTTTTATATCCCCAAAAGGAATCAGATGATTAAAAAATGGGAAAAAGAAAAAAGTAAACAAAACAATTCAGTGAAAAAACACACAAAAAACAAACAAAAAAAAACCTTTATATTCAGAGATTGCATAAAACAAAAGTTTCCAACAAAAAACAAAACCACAACAAAACAAAACCGCGACAAAAAAACTGTAAGCCATAGACTTCATCTCGAGTCCCTCCCCCCTCCCCCTCTCCCTCCTCAAAATACCCCCCCAACTTGCATCCTCATGCCAACACTACCCTCTCCCACCCACCCCCTCCCTCCCGCCCCTTCCGTTGGATCTGGTCATGTTTCCAAGGGCATACCATCATCATCATCATCATCATCATCATCATCATCGTCGTCGTCGTCGTCATCATCACCATCACCATCATCATTATCAGCAGCAGCAGCAGCAGCAGCATCACCATCATCATCACCAGCATCATCATCATCACCATCACCATCATCATTATCAGCAGCAGCAGCAGCAGCAGCAGCAGCAGCACCATCATCATCACCATCATCATCATCATCATCATCATCATCACCAGCACCAGCACCAGCACCATCATCATCACCAGCACCATCATCATCATCATCATCATCATCATCATCATCATCACCATCATCATCATCATCATCATCACTACCACCATCAGAGGTGGGGAGAAAACAGTGCTACAGATGTACAGGATGTG
>CM060327.1:62239542-62242042 GCA_030674155.1 Stramonita haemastoma | reverse complement strand
AGTCCTTTCGGTCCTGTCCCCATACTATCAGTTTTAAGGAAATAGTCTGCTGCTGTTCAACTCTTTTCTTCCTTTTCATCCCGAAATGCTACCATGAAAATAATTACAACTTATTCCAAAACTTTTGCAAGTCAGATTGAAGTTCCATGTACAGATTTTGATGATGATGATAGATCTAGTGATTATAGTAATGAGTGATAGTGATGATACTGATGATGATAATATCACTTTTAGTGGGGCGATAAGCATTGGAAGAAGTAGTTGTAGTTACCGGTTGATTCACCTTTTAATCCTTTCCCACATTTTTTATTTTGTACAAAAACCTTACCAACGGATGACAAAATTTACAAAATTCTATACACACGGGGACTGGATGTACAAAAAAAGCACACAAGCGCTTATTCCATTACCTTGGACATTTTTTTTAACTACCACGTTCTTGTTCTAGTGTCAAGTATAGTTTATAAACTCCAATCCAAATTCAACCATCGATGGTAATTTCTTTTACGCTATTAGGACATCTGCAAGTTCATTCTGGTTCTTTTTGCAACTCCTGTTTCATTTTTAGAGGCTATTGGAAGAAGATGTGAAGATTTATAATAGATCCAGTAACACAGACTTATTTCAGACAAAGGTAAGGGGAAGAAAACTGCGCATGGAAGTGGTTAGATCTGAATCAATACAAAAAGAAGGGAAAAGAAAAAGATTTTGGGAAGAGTTCAAACCTCGTGAACAAGACACCCCCATGATGGAGAATGCAAAAGTTAAGAAGCTAGAGAGAGATGGTTCAATTCTTGGCGTAGAATTTCCTTTGAGCGCATGTGATTGAATTCATTATTCTGTCCGTTTGTCTAAAGGTAAAAAGGTAAAGGTAAAAGTGTCCCATAACCTAGGCGGTCGTAGGGGAACGAGGCATCAGAGACCTCAGCTTCTCTAGGGGTCAGCATATTGAGGGCAAGCGCCCATCTCCTCTCCCTCGCTGCTTTACCTTCCCTGACCCTAAAGAGGGCAGGCACCCATTTACAGCTGGGTGAACTGGGGGGACTATGCTGAAGCCAAGGCGCGCAAACGGTCACCATCCAATTGGTAACCACGCTCGATACTGCTTAACCTTGGCTAGGGGAAAGCAAGTGCTTTGACTACTGAGCTATCCCGTCCCCATCGTAGGGGAACGAGGGCATCAGAGACCTCGGCTTCTTAGGGCCAGCATATTGAGAGCCGTTATATTATACCTTATATTCATATAGATAGATAGATAGATAGATAGATAGATAGAAAAGATAGATAGATAGATAGATAGATAGATAGATAGATAGATAGATAGATAGATAGATAGATATAGATAGATAGATAGATAATAGATAGAGAGGGGAGAGAGAGAGATAGAAGAGAGAGATAGAGAGAGAGAGAGAGAGAGAGATACATACATACATACATACAAACTCATACATACATACATACATACATACATACATACATACATACATACATACATAATCATACATACATACATACATAAAAATACATACATACATACATACATACATACAACATACATAGAGAGAGATGGGATGGATGGATGGATGGATGGATAGATGGTGGATGGATGGATGGATGGATGGATGGATGGATATGGATGGATGGATGGATGGATGGATAGATGGATATAGATAGATAGATAGATAGATAGATAGATAGATAGATAGATAGAAATAGATAGATAGATAGATAGATATGTGTGTATATATATATATGTGTGTGTGTGTGTGTGTGTTTGTTTTTGTGTTGTGTGGGTGTGTGCGTGCGTGCGCGAGCACCTTCAAACTCTCCTTGAAATCTTGCCATCTGTGTTCTACCCTTCCTATTCTCCTCCACATCCCACCCTCCCATCTTCTTCTAATTATCTAATGTCACTGTAGAAAGACATTCACTTAAGGAACACACACACACACCACACACACACCACACACACACCACACACCACACACACCACACAACACAAACACAACACAACACACACACACACACACCCCACACACACACACACACACACACACACACCACACACACACACACACACACACACACCCACACACACACACACACACACACACACACACACACACAAAACCCAACACCACACACACACACACACAACACAAGGAAGAGACAGAGACCCCTGCCCATTCCCAGTGAGTGAGTGAAGCCAGAAGCAGTGCCTGTCTCAGAGCTCAGACGCCATGTCAGGCCAGAGACAGGCCGCCGGTAATGAGCTTCCCGCCATTGTGGCAGCTGTCGTCGGCTGCTTTTCCTCTCCAGTGCTCTCCCTTTTTCCTCCCTTCCTTGTCTTGTCTTGCCTTCAAGGCAGCCATGATGCGGATCAAAATCTTCTTTTTTTTTAGGATATTGTGTGCCAAGGCAGTTGTATTTCAGGAATGTAAATGACGGCTGTGAGAAGGAGACAAAAAAAAAAAAAAAAGTAAAGGGATTCGTGGTAGGA
>CM060327.1:62231979-62239442 GCA_030674155.1 Stramonita haemastoma | reverse complement strand
GGCAAAGAAGAATGCAAAGAAGAAGAAGAAATTGAAGAAGAAGAAGAAGAAGAAGAAGAAGAAGAAGAAGAAGAAGAAGAAGAAGACTGGCAGCAGCAACAACAGCACGACAATACGAACAATGACGACAACACGAGGCAAACAGCCTTGATTCTTTGCACACGAGCAATCAAAATATTGGGGAAGTTCAAAGTGTATCATGTAGTTCTCGGCAATAAAATCACAACATTACATGCTGATGTCATAATCATATCATTCCACAATATCAAGGTTACTATACTGTTTCCCAGGACTGTGCATATCCTCGCCCCTCACCCCCGTCTACTTTAATCATTAGTTTTGTTGTAAAGGTTTGCCTGTCTGCATCACCTAGTAATGAACAGACATCAAACCAATGAAAACAAATTGCGCTTTTCCTTTGGAACTGCTATTCTCAGGCGAAATAATAAAAGTTAGCAAAAAACACGTAAATGTGTCCCATAGTCTTTGTGGTCGTAGGGAAGCGAGGCGTCAGATACTTCACTTTTCCAGGGGCCAGCATGTTGAGGGCGGAAGGAATAATGACCAGCAAGAAGCGAATTCTCTCTTTGCTCCTTCCCCCTCTCATCCACCTTTCTCTTTTCCCTAACCGCATAGGCGGTCAATAGCCTGCAGACCTCTCTCTCTCTCTGTGTCTCTGTCTCTGTCTCTGTCTCTCTCTCTCCATCTCTGTCTGTCTGTCTGTCTGTCTGTCTGTCTCTCTCTCTCTCTCTCTCTTTTCTCTCTCTCCTTCCAGTCTTCCTGTCTTCTTGTTGTTGTTGTTGTTGTTGTTGTTGTTGTTGTTGTTGTTTTGTTGTTGTTGTTGTTCTTCTTCTTCTTCTTCTTCTTCTTCTTCTTCTTCTTCTTCTTCTTCTTCTTCTTCTTCTTCTTCTTCTTCTTCTTCTTCTACCACTCTCTGACCAAGTTTTACAGGCCCCGGCATGGGGGCCCATCGGAAGCTAAGTTGACACTTCAGGCTAATTTGATTGCCACCTTTCCAATCTGTCGCCAAATGCTTCAGACTCCGATCTGTGCCATGCCAGAAAAAAAGAAGAAGAAAAGTAACGAGAAGGACAAAAAAGAAGGAAGGAAGGAAGTAAAGCAGGAGAAAAAAATAAAGGAGGGAAGGAAGGAATGAAGGAATGTAGGGAGAAAGAAAGAATAAAAGAAGAATGTAAAGAATGCAAAGAAGAATGCAAAGAAGAAGAATGCAAAGAAGAAGAATGCAAAGAAGTAGAATGCAAAGAAGTAGAATGCAAAGAAGTAGAAGGATGCATAGCAGAAGAAGAAATTGAAGAAGAAGAATTTGAACAATTGTCTCTCTCTCTCTCTCTCTCTCTCTCTCTCTCTCTCTCTCTCTCTCTCTCTCTCTCTCTCTCTCCTCTCTCTCTCTCTCTCTCTCTCTCTCTCTCTCTCTCTCTCTCTCTCTTCTTGTCTCTCTGTCTCTCTGTCTCTCTGTCTCTCTGTCTCACTGTCTGTCTGTCTGTCTCTTTTCAGAGCTCTGTCTTCTGCTCTCCTTTCAAAACCACTGTCCTTCATTCCTCCAACAATCTCCCACCTAACCCCATAAACTTTAGCAGCCGATCCCTAGGGATCCCTTACAGGAAAGCCCCTTGTCAGTGTCAGGTAACATGGTCCCAATGCCAGGTCCCTGCTCCCAAGATGGTCTGGGTCCTGACTCGTAAATCTTTTGTTGACTGAAGAGACAGTCATTTGGAGGAAGAAGAAAAAGAAGCAAGGAAGTGGAGGAGGAGGAGAATGAGGAGGAGGAAGAGGAGGAGGTGGAGGAGGAGGAGGAGGAGGAGGAGGAGGAGGAGGAGGAAATGAAGGTGAAGAAGAAGAAGAAGAAGAAGAAGAAGAAGAAGAAGAAGAACAACAACAACAACAACAACAACAAGAAAAACAAGAACAACAACAAGAACAAGAACTAGAACTAGAAGAAAGCAACCACCCATTTGAAGTTGATCAAAAACATCTACACATGTGTATGTGTAGTAGGAAAGTAGGAAAGTAAAACAAACAAACTAAAAATTAAACAAACATAGCAACAACAACAACAACTGCAACAACAACAGCTTTCTAGGATAATAGAATAAGCACTCATGTACTTTTTTACATCCAGTCCCCGTGTGTATGCAGTTTTGTAAGATTTTGGTATCGAGTTCCCATCGGCACACAATGGACTACTCTTCCGAAAAAGCGAAACGCATATTAATGTGTGCGCAAGATGTTCCGCATGCGTTGACACACGGGACCTCGATTTATAGTCTTCATCCAAAGGACTTTTTGCGGAAGTCGAGTCGGCACTGATAGTTTTTTTTAATTTTTTTTTAACGTTTTTGGTCAATCTAACAGAGTATGCACACCATAAGCAATGAGGAGAAATTTTGTATTATTTTGTATTAACTCAAGAGGAAAAATCGTCCTGAACAAGATTCGAACCTGGGCCAACAGATCACGAGCACATCATTCTGACCACCATGGCTATCCCATTCAGAGGTTAGTGCTAGGAGGTGGTACTGTAGCAGGGAGACAATCTGTCTGCAGCCACTACAAGTTGTCTGACCCTGATATGGCCTGTGTGGTCAGCGGGGCTATAAACGACATGATTGGATTAGATTGGATTGGATTGGACCTCTGAGACGAATACCCATAACAGACAACGAGAAAGAGGGAGAGATTGAAGAAGAAGAGGAAGAAGAAGAAGAAGAAGAAGAAGAAGAAGAAGAAGAAGAAGAAGAAGAAGAAGAAGAAGAATTTGAAGAAGAAGAAGAAGATAGAAGAAGAAGAAGAAGAAGAAGAAGAAGAAGAAGAAGAAGAAGAAAGAGAAGAAGAAGAGAAAAGAAGAATTGAAGAAGAAGAAGAAGAATTGAAGAAGAAGAAGAAGAAAGAAGAAGAAGAAGAAGAAGAAGAAGAAGAAGAAGAAGAAGAAGAAGAAGAAGAAGAATGAAGAAGAGAAGAATGCAAAGAAGAAGAATGCAAAGAAGAACGAAGAAGAATGCAAAGAAGAAGAAGAATGCAAAGAAGAATGCAAAGAAGAATGCAAAGAAGAAATGCAAAGAAGAATGCAAGAAGAAGAAGAAGAAGAAGAAGAAGAAGAAGAAGAAGAAGAAGAAGAAGAAGAGAAGAAGAATTTGAAGAATGCAAAGAAGAAGAATGCAAAGAAGAAGAATGCAAAGAAGAAGAATGCAAAGAAGAAGAAGAAGAAGAAGAAGAAGAAGAAGAAGAAGAAGAAGAAGAAAGAAGAAGAAGAAGAAGAAGAAGAAGAAGAAGAAGAAGAATGCAAAGAAGAAGAAGAAGAAGAAGAAGAAGAATGCAAAGAAGAAGAAGAAGAAGAAGAAGAAGAAGAAGAAGAAGAAGAAGACGAATGCAAGAAGAAAGAAGAAGAAGAGAAGAAGAAGAACGAAGAAGAAGAAGAAGAAGAAGAAGAAGAAGAAGAAGAAGAAGAAGAAGAAGAAGAAGAAGAAGACAAGAATCAAGAAGAAGAAGAAAGAGAGAAGAAGAATGCAAAGAAGAAGAATGCAAAGAAGACGAAGAAGAATGCAAAGAAGAAGAATGCAAAGAAGAAGAAGAAGAATGCAAAGAAGAAGAAGAATGCAAAGAATGCAGAGAAGAATGCAAAGAAGAAGAATGCAAAGAAGAAGAATGCAAAGAAGAAGAATGCAAAGAAGAAGAATGCAAAGAAGAAAAATGCAAAGAAGAAGATGCAAAGAAGAAGAAGAATGCAAAGAATAAGAAGAAGAATGCAAAAAAGAAGGAGAAGGAGAAGGAGGAGGAGGAGAGGAGGAGGAGAAGAAGAAGAAGAAGAAGAAGAAGAAGAAGAAGAAGAAGAAAGAAGAAGAAGAAGAAGAAGAAGAACAAGAACAAGAACAACAACAACATCAACAATAACAACAACAACAGCAACAACAATAACAACAACAATAAGAACAAGGTGCAGATGAAGAAAACGAAAAAAAAAACCCAACCCAACCTTAAACCATTAGCAAGCAAAAAACTCTTCACCTTTCCACCGCTGTTCTGGCAACCATCAATCAGCATGGCGATTGGCAAGCAGCAGATACCCTCTGTCTCTCCACCCCTTCCCTTTCTTCTCTCGGCATCACAGGCTTCAACAGATCCTTCTATTGCTCCCCTCCCGCCCACACCACCACCTTCTATCTTTTCTCTCTTGATTCCTTGACACTCAGCCCCATTGCCAGGGGACCCATTGGAAAGCAAGTTGACACTGCCAGCTAATTGGATTGCCACCATTCAAGTGCTGGTCACTTTGACAGCCACACACTGACAGAGAGGGTGGGGAGAGAGAGAGAGAGGAGAGGGAGAGAGAGAGAGAGAGAGAGAGAGAGAAGAGAGAGAGAGAGAGAGAGAGAGAGAGAGAGAGAGAGAGAGAGAGAGAGAGGGGAGAGAGAGAGAAGAGAGAGAGAGAGAGAGAGAGAAGAGAAAGAGGCAAGGCCAGGCAAGGCAAGGCAAATTCTTTTATTCGAGGATAATAGATAAGCACTCGTGTGCTTTTTACATCCAGTCCCCGCCCTTTTCAGGGATAACATCAAGATAAAAAGATAACATCAATTAATCAACAACAATTATAATGATCCAAATACCAAGAGAAAGAAATCATACCAAGTACCAAACAACAGACAATAAGACAGAGATACAATAATAAAGTGGTGATATAAAAAGAGAAGTAGCCTATCTGGCAGGCAGACAGACTGTCACAGAGAGATAAAGACAGACAGCTTGAGAGGTTTCATAGGGGCATTGAGTTCAACAGAGTCAGAGCATGTATAGGTTGATTTATACACCCACACATATAAATATATATATATATATATATATACACACATATATATATATATACACACATATATTCAATTCCTTTGTATCCAGACAAGCTAAAGCCTCGCCTCGATGCTGCCATGTCTGCTCTGATTGTCTGGAAGCTGTCTCCTTGATTGTCAGCTGCTGAAGTCAGTGTGATGGGGTGTGCTGTGGACAGCATGAACGTCTTTAATCACGAGAGTAGTAGTGACAGAGATGGGGTGGGGGTTAGGGTGGGGTGGGGTGGGGGAGAGAATCTGCGTGCATCTGTTACAGGTTGTGCAGACGTCTGAGCAGAATGAATAGAGCAGACAAGGAAGAATAGAATAGGATGATGCCCCCCCCAAAAAAAAACAACACAGAACAATCGAAAAAAAAGAAACATAATGTTATAAGTACAAAATAGTCGCTGACTAAATAACTGACTGCCTGACTGACTGGCTGGCTGGCTATATACCATATTTGTAGACATTCTGAAGCCTTTTTGTTTGCAATTCTACATTGAAAAAGTAAAGAAGAAGGAGAAGGATGCAAAGAAGAAAAAGGAGAAGAAAAACATATGCAAAGAAGGAAAAATGCAAAAAGGAAAAATGCAAAGAGTGTAAAGAATGCAAAGAATGCAAAGAATGCAAAGAAGAAGAAGAGAATGCAAAGAATGCAAAGAATGCGAAGAAGAAGAAGAAGAAGAAGAAGAGAAGAAGAAGAAGAAGAAGAAGAAGAAGAAGAAGAAGAAGAAGAAGAAGAAGAAGAAGAAACTTCAGCTGATTAGAAAACTAATTCATTCACCACCTCAAGCTTCCGCTTTAATCCAGAAACCATCAATCAATACGAAATCGACAAGCAGAAAGTTCTCTCCCTTCCTTCCTTCCTTTTTTTTTTTTTTTTTTTTTTTAATATCTGCCTCTTATTCCGCAATGGGTTCTTAAAATGCTCTCCCCTTTCCAACTTTTCTTAGCTAGTTCCTTGATGGCAGTGTCTGTCCTAGGGGATCCATTGGAAAGCAATTAGACGCTGCTAGTTAATTAGATTCTCACTACTCATGTGCTTGTAGCCGGGACAGGTAAAGAAAGGGAAAACATTGGAAAGAAGAAAAAAAGCAAAGCAGAAAAAGGGGGAAAGGGAGGAGGGGTAAGGAAGAAAGAGAGGAGAGGGAAGAATAAGAAAAAAATGAAGAGGAGCGGGGAATAAAAACAAAAGGGGAGGGGGGGGAGCAGGAGGAAAAGGACAAAGAGGAGAGGATGAATTAAAGTAGTAACTACAGAAATGAGGACAAAGGGAGTAAGGTAAGACACAGTAAAAGGATGAGAAGGCCAGAACATAACTGCAAAGAAAAAGAAGAATTCAAGGAGAATAACGAGAACAATGCAAAGAAGGAGAAAGAGAATGCAAAGGAGAATAACGAGAAGAATGCAAACAATGCAAAGAAGGAGAAAAGAAATGCAAAGAAGAATAATGAGAAGAATGCAAACAATGCAAAGAAGGAGAAGAAGAAAGCAAAGAAGATTTCGAGGAAGAAGAAAATTTTTAAGAATTCGAAGAGGGAAAAGAATGCAAATAATAATAAGAAGAATGCAAAGAAGAATGCAAAGAAGAATGCAAAGAAAAAAGAAGAAGAAGAAGAAGAAGAAGAAGAAGAAGAAGAAGAAGAAGAAGAAGAAGAATGCAAAGAAAAAGAAGGAGAAAAAGATGATGATGGTGAAGAAGAAGATGACGACAACGAACAAGAAGAGGTAAAGAAGAAAAAAAGAAGTTTAGAACCACGAATCATTAGAAAGTTAAGTATCTTCTTCTTTTCTTTCATTTGCACGCTTACGCTCCTATTCTCACAACCATCAATCAACATGGCGATTGGCAAGAGGCAGATTCTCAGTGTTTCTCCGCCCCTTCCCTTTTCTCTTTGCCTCCTTGGCCTCAAGCAATCCTCTCTGCTATCCTCCTCCCTTCAGCCTTAGCCACAGACACCTTCACACTCAGTGTCCCTCCCAGGGGATCCATTGGAAAGCAATTTGACACCCTGGCTAATCACATTCCCATTACTCAGGTGCTTGTCACTTTGACAGCCCCCTTTTCCCCCCCAAAAAAAAAGGCAGAAATATTTGGAAGGAGAATGCAAGGAAGAAGAACAAAAATGTGAAAGAAGAAGAGGAAAAATGCTGAGAAAAAGAAGTAGAATGCAAAGAAAAAGTCAAAGAAGAAGAATTCAAAGAAGAATTCAAAGAAGAAGAAGAAGAATTGAAAGATTTCAAAGAAGAAGAAGATTCAAAGATTTCAAAGAAGAAGAAGAGAATTGAAAGATTTCAAAGAAGAAGAAGAATTCAAAGATTTCAAAGAAGAAGGTAAAGAAGAAGATTTTGAAGAATGCGAAGAAGAATTTGAAGAAGAAGAATTTGAAGAAGAATTTGAAGAATTTGAAGAAGAAGAATTTGAAGAATTTGAAGAAGAATTTGAAGAAGAAGAAGAATTTGAAGAAGAATTTGAAGAAGAAGAAGAATTTGAAGAAGAATTTGAAGAAGAATTTGAAGAAGAATTTGAAGAAGAATTTGAAGAAGAAGAAGAAGAAGAAGAAGAAGAAGAAGAAGAAGAAGAAGAAGAAGAAGAAGAAGAAGAAAGTGTAAAAAGGAAAG
>CM060327.1:62206979-62209479 GCA_030674155.1 Stramonita haemastoma | reverse complement strand
TGCGCTCGTGATCTGCTGACCCGGGTTCGAATCTCGTTCAGGAGGATTTTACTTAACATCAGTGCCGACTCCACTCTCTCTAAAAGTTCATCGGATGAGACTTATAAACCAAGGCGCCGCTGGCTCTTTTAAAGCAAACGAATCAAAGCGATATAACCCAAAGCCATCAAAAAGCAACACAACGCAGCCTTGAGGGGCTTTTCCTATCCGTTGGTCAGAACTGCGGCATTGTTTCGATCAATGTCTACCTGTCTACCTGTCTGCCTGACTGCCTCTCTCTCTCTCTGTCTCTCTGTGTCTCTCTCTCTTCCTACATTTTAGGGCGTTACCAGCAAAGTTAGACACCTGTGACCAACGTGCGCACTTTTTCGAAGTGTAACACAAAAGAAACTAGTGCCAAAATGTTTGATTTGTTTGAAGTCAAAAGAAAAAGGAATGTTGGCGTTTTGTTGTTGTTTGTTTTTAGTTCATAATTTTTTTTTATAGTTTGTATCAAATTTTTTAATGAGGAAGGGATAGCTCAGTGGTCAGAGCGCTCATTTTCCCCTAGCTAAACATCGACCGTGGTTACCAAGTGGATGGGTGAACGTTTGCGCGCCTTGGTTTTAGTACAGTTTCCCACTTCACCCAGCTGTCAATGGGTACCTGCCCTCTTTAGGGTCAGGAAAGGTAAAGCAGCGAGGAAGAGGAGACGGGCGCCGCCCTCAACATGCTGGCCCCTAGAGAAGCTGAAGTCTCTGATGCCTTGATCCCCTACAATCACATAGGTTATGGGACACCTTTACCTTTATACCTTTATGAAAGTTTATACATGTTAAAAAAAATTTGACAAGAAAGGAAGGTGTAGGAATCTATACACTTTTGTTGAGTCACTGTGTGTGAAATCTTAAGAGAGTTTGACAGTCCCAGCTAAGACATGGTTCATAGTTGGTCTGGAGACAGTTCATGCTGTCTACCCAAACGATTTGGGGACTATGATCGTATTCTTTGTTAGGGCAGTGTAAATTCTTATCAAAGCTGCTCTGATTATTGTGGGTGATTTGTTAATATGTGTTATCATAACATTCTTGAGAGAAATGTTACTATTGTAAGGAACGTGTTTCTAAAGTGTTTCTGAAGTGTTTCTGAAGTAGCCTATTCAGGTCAAAGTAAAATGTCATGATTAAAAAGTGCATCGACATTTTCAGCAATTTCCTTGCTATAAGTTTTGGGGTGTTGAATAGAACCCAGTCTTTTTGATTGTAAGGAAATAATTTGTACATTTGGTGTTGGGGTTGTGGCTTGTAGTGTTTAAAGTTGTAAATTCATCTGACATGAAGGTCAGAGATTATCAAACATTCATTCATTGATTCATTCAATGATTGATTGATTGATTCATTCATTCATTCATTCTCTCTGTCTGTCTGTCTGTCTGTCTCTCGCTTTCTCTCTCTCTCGCTGTCTGTGTGTGTCTCTCTCCTCTCTCTGTGTCTCTCTGTCTGTCTCTGTCTCTGTCTCTCTCTGTGTCTCTCTCTCTTGCTCGCTCGCTCGTTCGCTCTCTCTCGCTCGCTCGCTCTCTCTCGCTCGCTCTGTCTCTCGCTTTCTCTCTCTCTCTCGTTCTCTCTCTGTCTCGCTCTCTGTGTGTCTCTGTCTCTGGTTCTCTGTCTCTCTGTTTCTGTCTCTCTCCACCCCCCTTTCTCTCCGTCTTTCTTTCTTTCTCGCTCTCTTTGCGTGTCTGTCAGCCTGTCTGCCTACCTAAGTACTTTTGTGTCTGCCTGTCTGCTTGCCTGCCTGCGTGCCTATCAGAAATTCTGTCAGTCTGCTTCCTCAGTCAGGTCAGGTCAGGTCAGGTCAGGTCAGGGAAATACACAGTCAGTCTCATTACTTCCCAATCGAGAGGTAAGAACAAAACGAGATGGAAATGAATTCCACGGCAGCGCGGGATGTCAAGACTAGCACAGTGTGTGGGCCTATCATTTTCTTCCTCTGCTGGAAGGAAGGAAGAAAAAAACACACCTGAAATTGAAAGCAGCAAGCACGCAGGCTCCAAAAGGCATTAATTCACCACGTTTGCTCTGTGCTGGAAGCCTAGTGATGGAGATAGAGACACAAGAAAGAAGAATTGTTAAGGCATTTAGGAACGGGCTTGAGTGTGGAATTTTGTTCGTGGTGGTGGTGGTGGTGGTGGTGGTGGTGGTGGTGTGTGTGTGTGTGTGTGTGTATGTTCGTGTATGTGTGTGTGGTATTGGGAAGGGTGTTGTGTGGGTTTTTTTTTTTTTTTTTTTTTTGGGGGGGGGGGGGGGGGGGGGGGGTGAAGGGAGCCAGGGGAAGGGAGTGTGTGTGTATGTATATGTGTGTATGTATATATTTGTGTGTATGCATTTGTGTGTGGATGGATGTGTGTGTGTATGTATGTGTGAACAAGCATATGTACGCACCTGCGATGTATTTTACGGGATTGTATATGCATTTGGGTGTGCAAACACACACACAACACATAAACACACACACACACACACAC
>CM060327.1:62202296-62204796 GCA_030674155.1 Stramonita haemastoma | reverse complement strand
GATAAATAGATAAATAGACAGATAGACAGATAAACAGATAGATAGACAGATAGACAGATAGATAGACAGACAGACAATGAGATAGATAGGTAGGTAGACAGATAGATAGATAGATAGATAGACAGACAAATAGATAGATAGATAAACATACAGACAGACAGATAGATAGATAGATAGATAGATAGATAGATAGACAGACAGACAGACAGACAGATAAAGAGATAGATAGATAGATAGATAGCATCACACTGAACTGATCTGTTTCCATGCTAAACACTGTCACTATGCAAGGTAACACAGCTCTATGCAGAAATTCAGCCTGCCTTTCGTTCCCTCTGTGGGCTATCCAGAATCAGATGGAAAATAGGATCTGTCTTTAGGGGGGGGGGGTTGTTAGAGGGCGGCGAGGGGGGAGTGGGAGTGGGGTGGGGTGGGAGGGGGGAGCATTAACTTGTCCTCAGGGGACTCCAGTTTGACAGAAGAGAATATTTTCCGCGATTAGATTACTACATCCCGATTTTATGGAGATGTTAACTTATCGCTCTCTGCTAGATGTGTGTTACTGTTGTTGTTGTTGTTGCTGTTGTTGTTGCTGTTGTTGTTGTTGCTATTGTTGTTGGTGCTGTTGTTGTTATTATTGTTGTTGTCGCTGTTGTTGTTGTTGTTGTTGTTACTGTTGTTATTGCTGTTGTTTTTGTTGTTGTTTGAGGTCGTGAGCTGCTTAGAGTCTGTTTATATTTGATAAACTATATTTGCAAAGAAAGCAAAAGAAGAAAATTAAGAAAAAAAACCCCTGTTTCTCAAACTAGGAGTAAGATCCTCCCCACCCCCTACCCCCCCCCCCAAAAAAAAAAAAAAAAAAAAAAAAAGAAAAGAAAAGAAGTAAAATGATCTCGTTAAAAATCCCAACCAAACAAAAAACAAACCTCAAACAAAAGCCAAAACCAAAAGCCAAACCAAAAAAACAACACTTGATAATAAAAACAAAGATAACATCATCTGGGTTTATTGAAAAAAAATCTATTATCAGAATCAAACAAGTAATTCCACATATAGATTTTAAAAAAAGAACAGAATTTTTATAAAGAGGAAAAACAAACTGATTTAGGATTCTTTATGCATTTTTGCTAAGGTACGTAGGGACGGGATAGCTCAGTTGTCAGAGTACCTACTGTCCCCAAGCTAAGGTTAAGCAGCATCGAGCGTGGTTACCAAGTGGATGGGTGACCATTTGAGCGCCTTGGCTTCAGGGAAGGTAAAGCAGCGAGGGAGAGGAGATGGGCGCCGCCCTCAACATGCTGGCCCCTAGAGAAGCTGAGGTCTCTGATGCCTCGCTCCCCTACGACCACATAGGTTATGAGACACCTTTACCTTTTTTGTTTTACTTTAAGATACGTAGGCCCTGTTTTAAGCAGTTTTTCTGGGGGCAGGATAGCCAAGTGGTTAAAACATTGCGCTCATGAATTTCCGGCTCAGGATCGGGCCCGGGTTCGAGACACCACCGATCTGTCCGTTTAAAGGGATTTTTACCTCGAAGATAATATGATTAGTTTCTCCACGTTTCCGAAAGTACTTCAGTTGGGACTATAAACCGAGGCCCTTATTACCAACCCACGCATAACATCTTACACATACGTTAAAAGCCCGTTCTGCCTTTTCGGAAGTGTAGGCTATTCATTATTTGCATTTTTATAGCATCTCTTTTTTTAAAAATATTGTCTATAGCATGGCTGCGTGTTAGATAATAACTACAGCTGCCAAGGATGGGGATATTCAATGGCCTCATCAGCTAACGGGCTTGAGTAAATACCCATTGTAACGCGCGAGCGCGCGCGCGCACACACACACACACACACACACACACACACACACACACAACACACACACACACACACACACACACACACACACACACACACACGCACACACACACACACACACACGCACACACACACACACACACACACACACTCCACACACATACACACATACACACACACATACATACACACACTCTCATCCACATGCTCACACACATAAACAAAACAGCCAAATAAATAGACACTTTAACACAGTACTTACAGATAGGTGATCAATCTCTCCCCTCTTCCTGTATGGCAGAGACCATGATATATTTTTTTCTGTGGCACAGTATCTGAAACACACACAAGAGGGCACATTGTGTAAACGCTTGGGTTCGGCTGCCTGTTTTGAGATTGTTGTCAAATGTGTAATCATTACGAGACTCTGTTAAATGTGTAATCATTAATGACTCTGTCAAATGTGTAATTATTACGAGATTTTTAAATGTGTAATCATTGGAGATTCTGTCAAATGTGTAATCATTACGAAAGTCTGGTAAATATGTAATAATTACGAAAGTTTTAAAAAAAATGTATAATCATAACGAGACTGTCAAATATGTAATCATTAAAGACTCTGTCAAATGTGTAATCATTACGAGACTCAGTTAAATATGTAATAATTACGAGACTCTGTT
>CM060327.1:62187296-62197296 GCA_030674155.1 Stramonita haemastoma | reverse complement strand
AGACAGAGAGACAGACAGACAGACAGACAGACAGACAGACAGACAGACAGACAGACAGACCAGACAGATTTCCATGTTGACCCTTGTTGCGTGTTAGATGGACGATTCCTTGCTTTTCCCCGGAACTTTCAAAAAAAAAAAAGAAAAAAAAGAGAAAAGAGTATTTGTTTTTGAAGATGGTTAGATGGCGTGACGGACGCTACCGCTAGGATGGTTTGACAGACTGCAGCCGAAAGGATACTTCGTTTCAATTCTGTTTCCCTTAATCCACAAAGTTGTGGGTTCAAACCTCGGCAAGGCAGTCTCGTGCTACAATTCAAGGGAGTGGATTTTAATAATTTACTTGATGTGGACAGGTTAGCTCAGTGGTCAGAGCGCTCGCTTTCTCCAAGCTAAGGTTAAGCAGCATCGAGCGTGGTTACCAATTTGGATGAGTTACCGTTTGTGTGCCTTGGTTTCAGTACAGTTCCCCAGTTCACCCAGCTGTCAATGGGTACCGGCTCTCTTTAGGTTCAAGGAAGGTAAAGCAGCGAGGGAGAGGAGACGGGCGCCGCCCTCAATATGCTGGCCCCTAGAGAAGCTGAGGTCTCTGACGCCTCGCTCCCCTACGACCATATTGGTTATGGGACACTTTACTTTTTACCTTTACGTTACTTGTCCACTCAGAATCCAGACCTGCGAGTGTTCTTATTCTATTCTCTGAGTGTGCACTCGCATGCAGAATATCGAATATGCACATTAACCTGCTCAAGAGATACGCCTTGAAAAAGAGTTTGTCTGTCTGTCTGTCTGTCTGTCTGTCTGTGTCTGTCTGTCTGTCTGTCTCTGTTTGCCTCTGTCCGTCTGTTTGCCTGTCTGTCTGTCTGTCTGTCTGTCTGTCTGTCTGTCTGTCTGTCTGTCTGTCTGTCTGTCTGTCTGTCTGTCTGTCTCTCTCTCTCTCTCTCTCTCTCTCTCGCTATCCTTCTTTCTTGTAACACAAACTTGCCTATCAATAATGCATAGTATTGTCGACCTTTTTCTTTTCCTTTCCTTCCGTTTACTTTCTTTTGAAGCTGTTCTCGTTTTACTCTCTTTAGTTAAAAGGTAAAGGTAAAGGTGTCCCATAACCTAGGCGGTCGTACGGAAGCAGGGCACCAGAGACCTCAGCTTCTCTAGGGGCCAGCATGTTGAGGGCGGCGCCCGTCTCCTCTCCCTCGCTGCTTTACCTTCCCTGACCCTAAAGAAGGCAGGTACCCATTGACAGCTGGGTGAACTGGGGGGGACCATACTGAAACCACGGCGCGCAAACTGTCACCCATCCGATTGGTAGCCACGCTGGATGCTGCTTAACCTTGGCTGGGGGAAAGCGAGTGCTCTGACCACTGAGCTATCCACAATGTTTGGACATAATCAACACTACACAAGACTCTGCAGAGGACATCTTCATCAGCAGTACCTACAACCCTCAAGTAGTCGATCTGTTGTGGACAGCTTTCAGAGAGAGAGAGAGAGAGAGAGAGAGAGAGAGAGAGAGAGAGAGAGAGAGAGAGAGAGAGAGAGAGAGAGAGAGAGAGAGAGAGAGAGAGAGAGAGAGAGAGAGAGAGAGAGAGAGAGAGAGAGAGAGACAGATACAGATACAGATACAGATACAGATAGACAGACAGACAGACACAGAGACAGACAGACAGACAAACAGACAGGCAGACAGCGACAAAGACAGAGAGAGAGAGAGAGAGAGAGAGAGAGAGAGAGAGAGAGAGAGAGAGAGAGAGAGAGAGAGAGAGAGAGAGAGAGAGAGAGAGACAGACAGACAGACAGACAGACAGACAGACAAACAGAGACAGAAAGATACAGAGACAGAGGCAGAAAGAGACAGAGACAGAGACAGACAGACAGATAGATAGACAGGCAGACAGACAGACAGACAGACAGACACAGACACAGACACAGACACAGACACAGACAAAGAGATTTCTATGTTGATGCTTATTGCGTGTTCGATGGAAGAAGACGGTTTCCCCCGTTGTCCCTCAACTCCAGGAAGAGAATGATTTTGTGATATTTTGACAGAATCAATACTACTGCCCATACCGAGAGCTGCTGTAAGCAAAAGAAGCTATCCTACAGCAAAACATATTCCATTTGGGGACGGGATAGCCTAGTGGTCAGAACATTACGCTCGCAATATGATGAACCGAGTTCGATTACCGTTCGAGGGGATTTTCCCCTGGAGTTAACATCAGTGATGACTCCACTCTCCCTAAAAGTCCTTCAGATGAGACTATAAACCGAGGCCCCGTGTGCAAACGCACGCAGAACATCTAGCGTTAAATCTTGTTCCGCTTTTCGTAAGAGTAGGTCATTGTGTGCCGGTGGGAACAGATGATCAGATTTAAAAAACTGCATACACACAGGGACTTGATGTAAAACAAAAAAGCAAATAATTGCTTAACCAATTATCCTCGATATAAAAAAAGAATAAACAGATAAATAAATAAATGAATAAATAAATAAATAAATAGATATTCTCAGTGGCAGTAGCAATAACAATGGAGAGGAGGACAGGGTATTTCCACGTGGACCCCTGCTTGCGTGTCTCTGGCAAAACTCCATTTTGCTTTGTACTGTACTTGGGAGAGAGTCATTTGTTTGAATTTTGGGTTGTGGTTGTGGTTGTTGTTGTTGTTGTTGTTGTTGCTTTTTGGGGAAGAAGTGTTGAAAACTTGTCCAATGGTGTGAGAGGATTGTTGGGGTGGAGGGGTGGGGTGGGGGTAGTGTTGGTTTGCAGTTTTGTGAACTGATGATAATTATTGTATTCTGTAAATCTGGTGTTGAACAAATATGCATGTAGTAACTATGCTCAGGTATATATATATATATATATATATATATATATATATATATATGTGTGTGTGTGTGTGTGTGTGTTTATGTGTGTGTTTGTGTTTGTGTTTGTGTGTGTGTGTGTGTGTGTGTGTGTGTGTGTGTGTGTGTGTGTGTGTGTGTGTGTGTGTGTGTGTGTGTGTGTGTGTAGAGAGAGAGAGAGAGAGAGATAAGAAAAAAGTCTTGTTTATGTCAAGACAAAGTAAAAAGTGTGACGATTCCCATAATGTTTTGATGCTCATAATCGCGCAGCAGCGCAGATAGTATTATTTGCACAAATGGATGCTGATAATCTCTAGCATTGTTGTTTATACCGCCAAAAAAATCTGTATTTCTGTTTTTTGTATTACCAAATATATATATAACAACAACAACCCCCCGACCACTCCTATTATGGCTCCTTGTAGAAAAGTTGCATAGAAGCATAAGATCCAACCAAATACAGGATTCTCAAAACACTCCCCATTCATTTCAGCCAATAGGACGACAAATTGGATTTTCTGCTGCTATAGGAGAACCCGGTGTCCGCATAACTCAATTCATTGTTTTGATTGGCTGAACCCAAAGGCTGAAAATGGGATTCATTATTCTGATTGGACAACCACCGTTCAGGGGGTAACAAGATTCATGTGACCCTGATGGTACTGGAGACAGTCTGTGTTTGGGTAGTTAGCGGTTCGGGAATGTATGTAGGCAATGCAGACACTATGAGAAAATTAGGTGCTGATGGAGAAAGACGGACGGCTGAGAGAGAGAGAGAGAGAGAGAGAGAGAGAGAGAGAGAGAGAGAGAGAGAGAGAGAGAGAGAGAGAGAGAGAGCATTTCTTTGTAGTTTATACTACTTTTGGGTACTTTGGGGACGGGATAGCTCAGTGGTCTGGGCAGCCACTTTCCCCAAGCTAAGGTTAAGTAGCACCCAGCGTGGTTACCAATTGGATGAGTGACCGTTTGCGCACCTTGGCTTCAGTACAGTCCCCCAGTTCACCCAGCTGTAAATCGGTACCCACAGCTGTCAGTATCCCCCACTTTCAGCTCCTCTCAGCTGCTAATTAACCCACCTCATCCCATTCCAGCGGGGACCAGCCGGTGCTAATTATAGGAGGAGCTTGCCCACACATGGGCTTATAGGTAAAAGGAAGGAGCACGCTAAATTTAGCACTCTTGACTTAGGGCCTTACTGAGTGATGTTGCATTTGTGCACTGTGTATACCTGCCCTCTTTAGGGTCAGGGATGGTAAAGCAGCGAGGGAGAGGAGGTGGGCGCCGCCCTCAATATGCTGGCCCCTGGAGAAGCTGAGGTCTGTGACGCCTCGCTCCCCTACGACCACACAGGTTATGGGACACCTTTACTACTTTCAGTCACGGCGTGAAATACAGGCTCTCCTCTGGGAAGGCAGCGTCGCTTCAAGAGCAGGGCCACCCATGTACAGAAACATGCCCTGTCTGTACGTGTGCTCGTTGCATTTTCAGAGTTTTTTTTTATCTTGCGTCATTTTGCCAGAAAGAACTTTCTTGTTGATCTGCTTTCTTTCTTTTCTGTGCGCTGAATGCGTGTAGCGCACAGGACTTTGGTTTTAACTATCCTCTTATTCGAAAGACTAGTACCCATACCACCACTCATGGGGGTAAAAGTTTGGGGGCAAATGGGAATCAAACTCAAAACCTTTGGGTTTCATTGAAGGTGCCTTGCCTTCTGGGCCACGGATCCAAATAACCAGAGCATTGACTGATTCACTGCTTGAGGAATGCTCTTTACGAAAAACCAAGTATATAGATTCAACATGGACAGACAGATTGGAAATAAGACAGACAGCTAGTCAACAGGGCTAGCTAGACAAATATAAGGGTACGAAATGGGAACATTTGGGCGCGCGTGCGCGCGCGCGCAAACACACACACACACACACACACGCGCGCGCGCGCGCGCACGCGCACACACACACACACACACACGCAACACAACACACACGTAACACACAGCACACACACAAACACAACACACATACAACACACAACACACCACACACACACAATACACACACACACACAAACACACACACACTCACACAGAGACCTCTCTCCCCCCCCCCACCCCACACATTTAAATAAAATACAGAGAACAGAACACAGCGCAACAAATTGAACAAAAAGTCGACGGACAGAGACTGATCTCCCCTTTTTTCTCTCTCTAGAAACAAGAGTCGCATCTTCTCAAATTTCGCTGGCCAATCACGTAGAAACCAGCTGCTGAAGCCAAGAACATTAATTACAACAACTCGAGGAAAAACTCTGCCAGTGTCTAATTTCCCAGAAAGATATTTTTTTCTATATCTGTCCTTTTCTGACTGTAAGAGAGTTTTGGTTTTCATTCTTCAATTCTAGAAAGAATGAAAACGAAAGAAAGTTTTTGGTTTTGTCGTTACCTTTTCTGCTTTTTTTTAACTGAAAGGAAACAAGATAGAATGTTCCAGTTGTGAGTGATTGTGATAATTTTTCCCCCTAAAAGTGTTCAAAATAGAATCAGCATCTGCAACAGTACTCTTTCACATCATGATTTTTTTTCAGTCTTCAATCAAAGAAGAATGAAAACGGAAAAAAAGTTTTTAGTTTTGTCGTTTCGCTTTTTGTTTTTTAAGTGAAAGGAAACAAGATAGAATGCTCCAATTGTGATTGATGGTGATAATTTTTCCACAAAGAGTCTTCAAAAATAGAATCAGCATCTGTAACGAAATTGGAAACACACACACAGGCAGATAGAAAAATAATGAAAACATGAAATGAGTGGTGCTGTTCTTCAGGCGATGCATTCCCCTTATAGAAAGAAGTTTGAGTTCTACACAGAAGTCGTAATGCGGCTACCTTAATGGTGTGCAAAAATGGTCGCTACACAAACATCTCACCATTTGATGTACATCGGAGCACTATCCCAGGAACTATAAAACATCGTGAATTAATATGTTCTCTGTTCTAAAACATTAGGTTAACCCTTACATGTGAAGAAAATGTTGTGTAAGGCTGTTTAGAAAAAGAAGAAAGAAACGTTTTTGAGAAGACATGTACGTATGCACATAAAATTTATTCTGTGGCAGTATTAAAGTGTAAAGCTGAAATCCCATTGGGAACACCTCTTTCTATTTCTTTTTGATAATTATGATCTGTTTTGTGTTGGACGATTGATAAGTGAAGCTTAGATATAGACAATGGGTTGGGGAGGAGAGAGAGAGAGAGAGAGAGAGAGGAGAGAGAGAGAGAGAGAGAGAGAGAGAGAGAGAGAGAGAGAGAGAGAGAGAGAGAGAGAGAGAGAGAGAGAGAGAGAGAGAGAGAGAGAGGATAGATATTTTTGCTGTTTCATCTTCTGTGACGTTCCTGTCCTGCTGTTCCCACCCCGCTCATCTCACTCTCTCCGCCACAGCCATACCCTTATTCTCTGTCATCCTCAGGGTCGGGAGTCCACAGGAAGCCCATCAATATCAGACCGCCGTGGGGCCACCAGCCAGAAGAACTCTGCACTGCTGCTGGGTCATTTTGGTGGTGTTCAGTGGTACCTGTTCTGAGCTAACATACGCAGGACACCATCCACTAAGCCCCCTACTAACGACAGTATTAGCTCAGTCGCTGAGCCAGACTGAGTGAGAGGCTCAACTGAGGTGGCGACCACCACAACACCACTCCAATGACCGTCTCCCGTGAACCTCCAACCCCAAAGACTTTGATACAAACTCACCACAGGCACAGAAGCGTATGGGGAAACCGAATCTGAGGTCACCATGCGACCAGAGTAATGGGGGGAGGGGGGCACCCAATTAGAGGCAATTTTATTTTACTGCATGTTGATCAGTGATAATGAGGATGACGTAATGATGCTGCCGTGGAAGTGCATGTGCTTTGAGACTTCTTAACAGGTTGTACTCTGCGCTTACTATCATAATACATCCCGGCGTCAACCAGGCCCGAGAGATACAGACACCTGGAGTGTTGGTCAGGTCATTCGCGCAACATTCTCAAACTCGCATCCGTAAAGTGGATGAAGCTCGACTGTGTGGTCCCAGTCTCCCCACTGAGCTCACAGCACACTCACTCTGGGTAGAAGCCGGTCGGAGTCCGAAAAATCCCTATGGGATTCGAAACCGCGACCTTCCAGTTCGAAATCCAAGGCGCTAACCGCTGCGCCATGGCGGCTGGTGAAAGGCTAGATTTATGGCAGGAAAAACTCATCATCAAAGATGCTTTGACTGGCTTCGTTCCCAACTGGCCCAGATTCATAGGAATATGAAAGAGTGGCCCGACTCCACTCTCTCTGTGATCTAATGCCTGTTTTCTCCAGAGGAGGTAAAATGCCATGCGTGATTCGAAAATAAATATTTGTGGCAAAATTTTGCATGACAATACACGCGCGCGTGCTGTCGTGTTGTGTTGTGTTGTGCTGTGCTGTGTTGTGTTGTGTTGTGTTGTGTTGTGTTGTGTTGTGTTGTGTTGTGTTGTGTGTTGTGTGTGTTTTGTTTATTTTACTTTAAAAAAATTCTTTTATAACGAGGATAATGGGATAAGCACTCTTGTGCTTTTTTTACATCCAGTCTCCGTGTGTATGCAGTTTTGTAAATGTCATCTGTTCCCACTGGTACACGATGGCCTACTCTTACGAAAAGCAGAACACGATTTAACGTGTGCGCAAGATGTTCTGCGAGCGTTCGCACACGGGGCCTTGGTTTATAGTCTCATCCGAAGGATGTGTATGTGTGTGTGTGTGTGTGTGTGTGTGTGTGTGTGTGTGTGTGTGTGTGTGGTGTGTGTGTGTGTGTGTGTGTGTGTGTGTGTGTGTTGTTTTGTGGTGTGTGGTGTGTGTGTGTGTGTGTGTGTGTGTGTGTGTGTGTGTGTGTGTGTGTGTGTGTGATTTCATCAGCTTAACAAAATTTTTGAGGCAACAGATGTTTCGGGACATATCGAACGATTATTTTCAAATTCTACGAGGACAGAATACAAATACAACTACCAGCATATTATCCAAAACTCTTTTCTGACACGGATGACGTGATTATGTAAAGAAAACCCACATTCATTAACAGCCACTGGAAAACTAGAACAAATAGGTAGGCACACAATAATTTTGTTATTGTAAAGCAGTGTAGGGGACGGGATAGCTCAGTGGTCAGAACACCCACATTCCCCAAGCTAAGGTTCAGCAGCATCGAGGGGGGTTGTTACCAAGTGAATGGGCTATATTTTGTACGCCTTGGCTTCAGTACAGTCCCCCAGTTCACCCAGCTGTAAAAGGATACCTGCCCTCTTTAGGGTTAGGGAAGGTAAAGCAGCGAGGGAGAGGAGATGGGCGCCGCCCTCAATATGCTGGCCCCTGGAGAAGCTGAGGTCTCTGACGCCTCGCTCCCCTACGACCACATAGGTTATGGGACACCTTTACCTTTACCTTTCAAAAGCAGTAGTAATCTTTTCAATGTTTCATAAACACATAGTGAAAAAAATTGCTAGATTTGGAGAGAGAGAGAGAGAGAGAGAGAGAGAGAGAGAGAGAGAGAGAGAGAGACAGACAGACAGACAGACAGACAGACAGACAGACAGACAGACAGACAGACAGACAGACAGACAGACAGACAGACAGACAGAGACACAGAGAGAGACAGACAGACAAACAGACAGACAGACAGACACAGATAGACACAGACAGACAGACAGACAAAGACATACAAACAGAAAATCAGACATACAGACAGAGACAAAGAAAGATAAACAGAAAAAATCCCAGACAAAGACAGAGACACAAGAGCAGGACTGAGAAGAGAAATGGTCAAACATGACTCCCCCCCTCCCCCATCTCTAGTCCAACACTTCAGTAGGCAAAGCACGCACACTACACAAATCTGATTTCAACACTCCAGAGAAATCACCACCAACAGCTTTGCCAGTAAAAAAGAAAAAAGGACCCCCCCCAAAAAAAAACAGCAAAAAATAAGGTATCAACATTTCCCCACTTCTGTGGAAAGAGAGAGAGAGAGAGCAATCTCGCTGAGGACCCCCACATTACAGCCAGTGGGTCGCTTTCATGTAGACTATGGCGCTGTGTGTTGACTTGTGTGGGGTCTGGTTGGATAAGTGGAAAGGCGGATAGCTAGCCAGCCAGTTAGCCAGCCAGGCAGTCAGCCAGCCAGCTCTCATCATCGTTTGTGCTCTTTGATGTGGGTGTTTATTTCTGTCATAATCCTGAGAGGCTGAGCTGAGGGGTCCGATAGGGTCACTGGTTCTGCCTCCTTTTTGATTTGTGTGAGCTTTGGTGTTCTCTGTGTGTCTATATATCTGTGTATCTGTCTGTCTGCCTGCCTGCCTGCCTGTCTGTCTGTCTGTCTGTCTGTCTGTCTGTCTGTCTGTCTGTCTACTCTATCTACCTACCTACCTACCTACCTACCTATCTATCTATCTATCTATCTATCTATCTATCTATCTATCTATCTATCTATCTATCTATCTATCTATATATCTATCTATCTATCAAGACAGACAGACAGACAGACAGACAGACAGACAGACAAACAGAGACAGAGATATAGAGATACAGAGACTGACAGAGAGGGAAGAACAGGAGTAGAGACAGACAGACAGATACACAGACAGACAGATACACAGACAGACGCAGAGACAGATACATAGACAGACAGGTGCAGAGACACACAGAGAGAAGTGTCAGACAGTAAAATAAGAGACGCCATCGAAATGAATGTTAGAGTAACATCTGAGAAAAAAACACTCATAGGCTCAGCACGTACACTGTTCTGCTGTCAACCCTCCAGAGAAATCAGAATTCTCAGCTTTGAGACGGGAACAAAATCATCTTCGTTTGCTCCTTGTATGAAAAAAGCAAATACTCTAAGGATTCTACTTAAACGCCAAGTGGGATCTTTCATCTGAAACAACTCTTGCAGTGGGTTTCTAACTCATCTTTGGTTTAATTTTTCTTTAAGAAAAGATCACTCCACAGAATTATCAGTGCCTGGGTTGTTTGATCTTATTATCTTGATGGGGACGGGATAAGCCAAGAGGTCAGAATGATGCACTTGTGATCTCCTGGCCCAGGTTCGAATCTCGTTCAAGTAGATTTTTCCTCTGTAGTTAACATCAGTGCCGACTCCAC
>CM060327.1:62163009-62177196 GCA_030674155.1 Stramonita haemastoma | reverse complement strand
GGATACACTGATAATTATTTAAACAAAAATAATATATAGCAAAAAATCTTAAAAAATAGCAAATATTTAGGACCATGAAACAGAAGGCATTAACAAATCTATTATTGCATGAGCGTGTGAGTGTGTGTGTGTGTGTGTGGAGGAGAGAGAGAGAGAGAGAGAGAGAGAGAGAGAGAGAGAAGAGAGAGAGAGAGAGAGAGAGAGAGAGAGAGAGAGAGAGAGAGAGAGAGAGAGAGAGAGAGAGAGAGCATCTTCAAGTTACATCGTCATCAAAACAAACCAGCCTACAAAATATGTCAGAAGACTCACACTTCTATTTAAAAAAAAAAAAAAAAAAAAAAAAAAAAAAAAAAAAGAAACCTAGATCTATAAGCTCACAATGTGGCCAAATCTAACAAGGAATAGAAAACCCCGAAAAGCAACACACACACACACACACACACACACACACACACACACACACCACACACACACACACACACACACACACACACACACACAAAAGGAAAAAAAAAAGGATTATATAAAAGAAATGTCAAATAGGAGCGAAGCAACATTCAAAGTTATAAATCAAGCTCAATGCTTTAAAAGATAATATATATATAACTTATGAAAATGAGAAAATAGCAAATATTCATCAGGACCATTAAACATAAGGCATTACAAATCTATAGGCCAAAACATTCATATGAAAAAGAATACATTCCATGTGTGTGTGTGTGTGTGTGTGTGTGTGTGTGTGTGTGTGTGTGTGGTGTGTGTGTGCGTGGTGTGTGTGCGTGTGTGTGTGTGTGTGTGCGTGTGTGTGTGTGTGTGTGGTGTGTGTGCGCGTGCGTGCGGTGTGCGTGTGTGTGTGTGTGTGTACCCGCGCGTGTGTGTGTGTGTGTGTGTGAGTGCGTATGTGCGTGCTGTGTGTGCGTGCGTGCGTGCGCGCGCTCATGTGTGTGTATGAGGGGGGGGGGGGGAACAAGCAAAGAAGGCAAAAGGGAAAAAGAAAGGCACTCGAAAAACAAACCTAAAAACCCTTAAACACACAAAAAACCCTAAATACAATTCGTATCTCTATATTTTAACAGTGAATAAAATTTCAATTCAAATTTCAATAAGAACCAAAACATTCCTATCCAATGATAAGGTTAGGATTGCATATGTGGAAGTGGAAGATGAGGGGGGGGGGGGGGGGGGGGCATCTTCAAGTTACATGAAGATCAAAACATACCAGTCAATAAAGTATTTTAAAGCACCCACATAACACTTCTATACACAATAATTATCATCAAAGAAACCTGTAAGCTCACAGCATGGCCAAGCCTTACAATGATAAGAAAAATCCCGAAAGCAAAACAACAAACAAAAAAGCAAAATTATATAAAAGAGATATCAAATAGGAGCCAAACAACATTTAAGGTTATATAAAACAGTTTTAAATCAAATTCAATACATTGAAAGATTAAAATATACTAATGAAGAGGAAGGGAAAAATGCAATAATTCAGGACGATTGTATACAAGGCATTACAAATCTATAAGCCAAGACATTTATATGAAAAGTAAATATTCGTGGTGTGTGGTGTGTGGTTGTGTGGTGTGTGTGTGTGTTGTGTGTGTGTGTGTGTGTGTGTGTGTGTGTGTGTGTGTGTGTGTGTGTGCGTGTCGTGCGTCGTGCGTGTGTTGTGCGTGCGTGCTTCCGTGCGTGCGTGCGTGTGTGTGTGTGTTGGGGTGTGTGTGTGTGTGTGTGTGTGTGTGTGTGTGTGTGTGTGTGTTGTGTGTGTGTGTGTGTGTGTGTGTGTGGTGGAGGGGGGGAACAAGCAAAGAAGGCATAAAAAAACCACGCACACACATATACAAAAGTAAAAACCCTTAAACACAAAAAACTATTTAAAAATCATATCTATATTTAAACAGTAGAATTCCATTTCAGTTCAATATAGGAACCAATACACCTATACAAAGATAAATCTAGGGTAGTATATATGTGAGAGTGGATGGTGGAAAGGAAAGGAAAGGAAAGGAGAGAGAGAGAGAGAGAGAGAGAGAGAGGAGAGAGAGAGAGAGAGAGAGGAGAGAGAGAGAGAGTGAGAGAGAGAGAGAGAGAGAGAGAGAGAGAGAGAGAGAGAGAGAGAGAGAGAGAGAGAGATAGATTGACGAGAGGAGATTTAGCTACATCATCATAAAAAACCCAGTCAATAAAGTATTTAAAAACATTCATAAAAATACTTCTTTAAACAATAATTGTCATCAATGAAACCTATAGGAGATGAAAAAAACAAAACATAAAAAAACAAAAAACAAAACAAAACCAACAAAAAAAACAAAATAAAAACAAACAAAAAACCACCATGAGAAGCAACAACACAGAAACAAACAATCAAAAAGCAAAATAAAAAACAAAATAGAACTAAGAACAACAAAACTGTAGATATAAAAATATCAAATAGCAACGAAACAGCATTTAAAGTTATATGAACCAGGTTTAAATCAACTCAAATCATTAAAATATCATATATACTATTAAAAAGAAGACTACAATCATTTAGGGCATGGTACACAAGGCATCACATAATGCGACATATTTTTAAACCAGAACATTCATATTATGAAAATCAAATACATTCCAAAGGAATAGTAAGGAGAGCCATTACTAAGAGAAATACCCAAACAAAAAGACAAAGAAAAAACCAAACAACAACAATGTAACTACAAGCAGGCAAAACACGTCAAGAATAGTATGTATAAAAACATTTATATAAAAAAGTCTAGTATTTAGACATAATCTAATACATTTTCAGATAGTGCAATACATGATGAAAAATCAAGATAACATTTTCAAATAATAATACACATAAGATACAAATCCTAATTCAGCAACTAAAAAGTTTTACTATTTATATTAAAAAAAAAAAAAAAAAAAAAAAAAAAAAAAAAAAAAGGATTGCCAATAACACGGATTCCAAATAACATACAAGTGTTCAGTTCATAAGCATACTATTCAAACGTGTAGTGGGGGTTCTGTTGTGTAATTAACATACAAACACTCAGTTTGTAAACATACTATTCATAACATGTAGTAGGGGCTCTGTTGTGTCAGCATATTATTAAGTATTTTTGAGGTGGGTATAAATGGCTTTCTTGAAAGTTTCTTTACTCTGGGATGTTTTCACATGTGCCGGAAGCGTGTTCCAGAGTAAGCCACCTGAGTATGCAAGGCTTGATTTAAACAAGTCAATTCTAGGTTTTGGTAGTTGAATTTTGTTGGAGTATCGGGAAGACATATGGAATTTAGATTGGAGGGTTTGTGGAGCAAGTCCTGTCATGATTTTGTGCATAAATATTCCTTTATTTATGGTGAACATATCTTTTAATGGAAGAACCTCAAGTTTTTCATAGTCTGTCTCAGTTAAAGTAGATGATTTTAAGAGAACTGCTTTGAGTGCTCTTTTGTACATGCTGTTAAGAGGTTTTAGGATATTGGCACTGGCTGTATCAAAAAGCGTTAGAACAATAATTAAAGGAAGATAAAATGTGAGCATGTAGGAATACTCTTCTGGCATGTATGTTGATAAAGTGTTTAATTTTGCATAATTGGTACACTTGTTTGGAAACTGTTTTGCATAATTTATTAATGTGCATCATCCATGAAAGGTTGTTGTCAATCATTACACCTAGAAGTTTATGGTTATCAACTTCTTCAATAGTTTCATTGTTGATTGATATAGGTGGAAGTCTGGTTGTCATGTTTTGTCTTTTTTGTCTTGTTGTAATAAGCATGATTTTGGTTTTGTGGGGGTTAAGTGACATATGGTTGTAATCACACCATTTGCTTAAAGCATTAACGCTATTTTGTAATGAGGTAGATATTTTGTTTAGGCTGTTGTGGCTAGTATGAATTGTAGTGTCATCACAAAAAGTTCACATGATTCTTCGATGTAGAGTGGGAGGTCATTAACATATATAGAAAATAAAAGTGGGCCTAAAACAGACCCTTGTGGTATTCCATATTTTACAGGTAGTGTACATGATTTTGTGGTGTTGATTGAAATGTATTGTTGTCTGTTATGCAGGAATGATCTAATCAGCATCATACTGTTAGCAGATATTCCATAGAGCGATAGTTTTCTGCATAGCAGTTCATGATCAATGACATCAAACGCTTTGGCGAAGTCTACAAAGAGAGCTCCACAAAATTTGTTATCATTTATGTTATTGTGCCAAGTATCTACAATGCTAGTAAGGGCTGTGTGGCATGAATGATTTTTCCTAAATCCTGATTGGTTATCAATTAAAAGGCCATAATGTTCTAAATGTTGGCTAAGATATTTGTGTATATGTTTTTCAAGTGGTTTAGATATAATTGATAATATTGATATTGGCCTATAATTGCATGGGTTTGAAGTGTCACCAGATTTATAAAAGGGAATGATTTTGGCCACTTTGAACTGTGATGGGAAGTAACACTTTGTAATACACAAGTTATAAATATAAGTGAGTGTATCAGCTAAAATTGGTGCTGCGATTTTGATAATTTTTCCATCCAGACCATCTGGACCTCGACTGCTAGTTTGTTTTAATCGTTGGAGGGTTTGATAGACTTCTGCTATGTTCAATGGTGGTATATTCATGTTTGAATTGATATTTTTGGATCTACAAAAAGTTTTCAGTTTTTCTAGAGAATTTTGTTCAACATTATTTTGTTTTATCAATGAGTCGGTTATGGTTGTGAAATGGGTATTTAGGTGATCAGGAGAAATGTTCTGAATAATGGGGATTGATGATGATTTGTTGGTTAGCTGATTGATAGCTTTCCACATTGATTTCGAATTTTGTTTTGATGAAGTCAGATTTTGAAAGTACTTTTGTTTACTTGCTCGCTTTAATGAATTAACTTTGTTCCTTTGTGCTTTGTATTCATCAAATTTTCCTGCTTTTAGTAGGTTATCTCGATGACGTGCTTCAGTCATAATTTCATTCGTTAACCATTCAGGCCGTACTTTATGTTTTACTCTGTGGGTTTTAAAGGGAGCATGTTTGTCATAAAGCGACGTGAATGTTTCCAGCCAGAAGGTCAAGGCTTCCTCTGGATCTGTAAAATTGTAAACATTATTAAGAGGAGAATTTAGGAGATCATTTAGGAAATAGTTTTCATCAAATTTTGTAAATGATCGGTAAGTAACTTGCTTATGTCCTACTTTTGGGATTTGTGTACCTTTTCTATTCCATGTGACACATATAGGAAGATGGTCACTACAGCCATGGATGGGTATACATAATTCCTTAATATTTTGCTTATGTGTTATGTAAATATGGTCAATTAGTGTTCTGCTACTAGATGTTATTCGTGTTGGTGTATCAACAATTTGTGTAAGGTTATAGGTGTCTAACTTGTTTATCCATGAGGGCTGAGGTTTGAGTAAGTCTATATTGAAATCGCCCAAAAGTAATGTTTCTATAGTATCAAGAGATGCTGAGTCCATCATTGTGGAGAATCTATCTGTCCAGTTAATTCTTTCAGATGGATTTCTATAGATAAATCCAATTCTGATAGGTTTGTTTCGTTTGAGCTTAACTTCAATCCAGACTGATTCAACCTGATGGTTTTCTAGATCTGGAATACGTTTGAAGTTTAATGCTTCATTGATATATACAAGTACGCCAGTGGATTTGGGGAGTAATGGATCTTTGCGTATGAGTTGGTAACCAGGAATTACGACATCTGTATCTGGTATATTGTTTGAAAGTCTGGATTCAGTAATTCCAAAAATATGAAAGGGCTTATCAGAATTGTATAGTAGGGTTTGTACATCTGATATTTTGTTTAGTACGCTATTTGCATTTAGGTGTCCAATACGCAGTCCATCTTTCCTGGGCCAGTTATTTGATGAGATAACCATGTTGATAAATGGAATAATAGGCAAATCACAAAAACTAAATTAAAAAAATATGACTTAATTAATCACAATATGTAATATAACCACAATCCAATACAGTAAGTAATAACGCACAGATGAATAAAACAATGTAAAGTTAAAATAAACAAATTGACAAAGAAAAGAACTGCCACAATAATCCAATACAGTAAGTAATAATGCACTGATGAATATAAAACAATGTGAAGTCAAAGCAAATAAATTGACAAAGAAAAGAAATGCCACAGAGAGTAGAAGATGTCCGTGACTTAGATTTTAGGAATATTTTCCAACTGCAGTAGTTTCTTCTCTATTACAAGGCAATGTAGAGTGTCTTTTTGCAGTCACAGATAACCACACAGTGATTTATAGTGTCCTCCTGTGGTTACACATAGCAAAGTTCACAATGTGAGGTTAGCTTTTAAATTCACAAAATTCTGCAGTCACTGATAACCACACAGCAATTTATAGTGTCCATCTGTGGTTTCAGATAACCACACAGCACTTTCACATTCACAACAGAATTTAAATTCACATATCAGGTGGCTGCCTTGTCCTGTTGATGTCCAACTAAGAAATGTTCCTGGGCGTAGTCAATTCTAGTCCCTTTTAATGTCTCAGTATAAGGCAGATTTTTTTTCCACACCTTTAAGTACAACAGAGTGTGGTCTATATTTTGTTTTTTATTCCCCAAGAATACAGTCCAGATTTTTTCATTTGAAGAATATTTGTCCTGGACTTTTCACTTCAAAGAATACAGTTCTGATTTTCTTTGTTAAGGAATACAGTCTATAGTAGGTTTTTTTCTTTTTCTTTTTTAACTTTGGCAGCTGATTGGCCAACGGCAACAGTATATGTAGTATACTTATACTCAACACACACATACACAAACACAAACACACACACACACACACACACACACACACACACACACACACACACACACACACACACACACACACACACACACACACACACACACACAACATTGTAAGCATTTTTAAAAAAAAAAAAAAAAAAAAAAAAAAAAAAAATTTAGTTACTTGGTTTCATATAGGCAGGGGGAAAGGGAGGAGGCAGAAAGAATGGCCAATTTGGGGGGGAGGGGTAGAACATAGGGTATGGAGGGTAGGAGGGTTTGTTGCGACAAATAGATAGATAGATAACCAGACAAACGGACGGACGGACAGACTGACAGGTAGAGAGGTAGATAGAAAGATAGATACATAGATATCCATATACGTAGATAAGTAGCAAATAGGTAGCCTAGATAGTAAAGTGGGCAGGAAAGGAAACCAACAAATAAAGCTACTAATGACAAACATAATAACCGAGACCCCGAAAGACCCTGCAATACAAAAATAACTAGTAAAGGGAAAGAATCATGACTAAGACATGATCGCTAGTCACAGCAATTATCTCTCTTTGTTCAATGCTGGACGTTACACTTGCGTGCACCTCTTTCATGTAAGTAAGCATACACACACACACACACTCACACACACACACACACACACACACACACACACACACACACACACACACACGCACACGCACGCACGCACGCACGCACGCACACACGGGGTCAGGGAAGGTAAAGCAGCGAGGGAGAGGAGATGGGCGCTGCCCTCAACATGCTGGCCCCCTAGAGAAGCTGAGGTCTCTGACGCCTCGCTCCCCTACGACCGCCTAGGTTATGGAACACCTTTACCTTTTTTTACCTTTCAATCTTCAGGGCCGTCTATGATACTACAGCATCTCGAGAACTCTAGAGGGATTTACCTCCCTTGAGTTTGAAAAACATTGAAACTTCTGCGTCCTAATCCACGAATACGCCAAAAGAAATACATAGAGAGCTGTGAGACTTGAGCAAGAGTTTCAAGAGCTTTGATAAAGGCACTAGTCATTTGTTGCATTCCTGCAATACTTTCAGGCTTTCGGATGAAACTATACACCGAGGCCCATGTGCGAACGCACGCAGAACATCTTGCGCACACATTAAATTTTGTTTCGCTTTTCGTAAGAGTATGGGGATCGTGTGCCGGTGAGCACAGATGACAAGATTTACAAAACTGCATACACACGGGGACTGGATGTAAAAAAAAGCCTATGAGTGCTTATTCCATTATCCTCGATATATAAAAAGTAATAAATGAATAAATAATAAATAAATAAAAATTAAGAAAAAAAAAGAATTGAGCTTTGGCAGCGGCTAGTTTCTGTGGGTTTAAGCATCAGGCATGAATTGGTGGGTCACTTTTTTTTAATTATTATTCTTTTATATCGAGGATAATGGTCATGCGCGATGCTGTGGCGCTCAACACCATGTTTGGTGATGGCGGGGTCACCATGTGGCGTGAGTAGCTCTGGACACTGCAGGAGAAGACGTAGCCAGTGTTGTGTGGATCGCAGAAGTGAAAGGCACGCCACAGACAAAGGTGCACCTGCGCTTTTGGAAAAAAAGGCAGAAACATTGTCCAGGAAAGAGACCTTTGATCTTGATATCCATGATAAGTGAGGTAAACGGTAAAGGTGTCCAATAACCTATGTGGTCGTAGGGGAGCGAGGCGTCAGAAACCTCAGCTTCTCTAGGGGACCAGCATATTGAGGGCGGCGCCCATCTCCTCTCCCTCGCTGCTTTACCTCCCTGACCCTAAAGAGGGTGGGTAACCATTTACAGCTGGGTGAACTGGGGACTGTACTGAAGCCAAGGCGCACGAATGGTCACCCATCCACTTGGTAACCACGTTCCATGCTGCTTAACCTTGGCTGGGGGGAAGCGAGCGCTCTGACCACTGAGCTATCCCGTTCCTCCAATCAGTGAGGGAACAATGAAAAGAAATCAGCATCAAGAATGGAATGGGATCAGCAAGGTAGAATTCATTCATGTGGATAGAGTTGTCTTCGGAAAGATTCCCAGAGTGATGTTGTGTGTTGCCCCAGGTGTGAATGAAAGTTCCATTGGCAGCAGAAAGGAGAGATGCAGAGGGGGAAGGGGGGGGGTAGTTTTGCCATCCTGTGCAGAGGCAGGGTACACTGACACGTCAGTACTACTGTCAATCAAGAAGGATTGACCAGTGAGGCGATCTAAAAAAATAATAAATTTAAAAACGTAGTCCTATTTTGTTTGGTCTTGGGTGGTACCTCTGGTGCCAAAATCGGCTTCAGTCCTTGGGGACCATACTTCTGGAGATTATAATCCAGAATTCTGGAAGCTTGACACACACACTGCTATTGACTTCAAAAGCAGGTTGAAGTAGTATGAGCCTGCTTCAAACTTTTTGAGTTACCTAGTTTGTCAGAATGCTGGCTTCAGAAGGTTCTTGTACCATATCTACCATCGTTCTGCATTGGGTCACCAATATATGAATACCACACATGGCTACTGCACAAATAAAGCCCCTAGAAACCGTTTTAATGCCCTTTTCGGTAAATCTGTTTATTAGGACAACAAAACAAGGGAAGTAACTCAATCCTTCAAACAAAAGAAGGGAAGTCAATCACTCTGAGCAGTGGGACACTACGCTGTCTGCTAGGCCAGCATCCTCACATCACAATGAATCGGTCATGCTTCTGACGACTGACTAACTGCCAGCATTACAGCCACTAAAGAACAAGAATGAAATACACAATCGTTCACCTCAGTTTAATCTCGTATGTCTCGTCTGTCTTCAATTTCTAAAAATAATAATTATGATCACAGCCTGTGACAATGCAAATTCTCTAGCCTCAAGAAACACTACCAACACTTCATCCAATCCTTTCCTCAAGTATTCCAGCTCACTCAATCTCTTTCTCTGTTACCCTTGAAAAATAAAGATTATTCAATTCAATTCAATTCAATTCAATTCAATTCAATTCTTTTTTTCTCTCTCTCTCTCTCTCTCTCTCTCTCTCTCTCCTCTCTCTCTCTCTCTCTCTCTCTCTCTCTCTCTCTCTCTCTCTCTCTCTCTCTCTCTCTGTTCTTTGGGTTTTTTTCTTCTTTTTTTTTCTTTTTTTTTTTTTTCTTTTTTTTTTTTTGGGGGGGAGGGATAGGGAAGAGGGAGGGGGTTGTTTGTGTGTGTTTTTCTGTTGTTGTTTGTTTTGTTGTAGTCTCCATCTAATCAGGCAACCGAAAAAAGGTATTGAATGGTTACCTGTAACCTTGAAAAATAAAGATAATCCATTCTCCAGCTAGCCGCGCGGTAGTCGAGTGTTAGGGCTTGACCGTAATCTAAAGGTTGCGGGTTCGATCCAGCTTTCGACTATGGCGTTGTGCCCCTGGAAAAGCCTTTACGGCTATTTTCTCACCCACCCAGGTGAAAAGGGTACAACCTTGTGTTGGGGGGTAACCTGCGATAGACTGGTCCTATCCAGGGGGAGTCTATGACTCTCAGTCGCTTAGCGCACAGAAACCGGATAAGCACCGCCTGATGAGCTTAGGCTCGGGACAGACTTTAACTTAACTTAACATCTCCAGCGAAGAAAAGAAAAAAGGTCATCCTCTAGAATGTCCGATGTATCGGCTTTGTCCCTTTGAGTTTGAAATAAAATATGTTCTGAAGTCGAACATAATAATTATCTAGGGATATCTACCGTCAGAAAGATATTTTGGGGGATGTAAATGATGTAATATACACAAAACTAGACACAAAGGAATTCCTCGTCGAGTTAGTTTATTGTGTATGTTTCTTCAGTTAACTCCCCTGAGCAGCGGTCCTTTATGAATTTTAGTAAGAACAAAGAAGGCAGCAGTGCTTTTGCTAAGGGAGGCCATCCAAAGCATGGGGCGACAATCCCTTATGAAATTAAGTAGTTTTAAAGAAGGCAGCGGTGTTTTTGATTGTCAGGGGAGGGAATATAAAGCGTCGCACAATAGCGCAAATTGTACCGATGGATACAAGAAAGATTTTTTTAAAAAAGAATAATAAATTGCATACTTTTTAACTTAATCCCTAAAACACTTTTTTTAAAGGTTAATCGTAAATTTTCTTGGCTCGGCAGATAGAAAACCGCTGCCCACATCCCGACACAAAAGAAACGAGAGTGAAAGAAGGCCTTGTAACTACGCATCTTACACACCCGCATTTAAATCTCTCCATTGAACAGCAGTTTTATAAATGAATGCAAAGGGATACAGGTTTCTCCAGGCTGTTGCCAATTTTGTTTTACTCTCCCACGAAATGTGGGTTGTTATTTGTTTTTTGTTGTTGTTGTTTTTTTTTTTTTTACAAAAGAAATGAGAGAGTGTGTACCTGCAAAGAGCTGTTCGTTTACTCACGGCTTGTTGATTTATCTTATTCATTGTCAGATGTTGTAGTTGGTTGTTGTTGTTTTTGTTGTCTTATTGTTCTTGTTTTGTTAATAGTCCCTAATCAGGGCAAGGGCCGGATGAAAAAAAAAGTATGTGAATGCTTATCTGTAACCCTTGAAAAAAAAATTCATCATTCATTCGTTCATTCTACTAATTATTCCACTCATTCACTCATCTCTTCTCAATTATCCAGCTCACTCACCATCTCTCCTCAATATCCAGCTCCTCACTCAATTTCTTTCTCAATATTCCAGCTCACTCATCTCTTTCTTAATTATTCATCTACTCACCATCTCTTCTCGAAAAAGGCAACTATCAATCGGCTTATGGTGTGGTCTTTAATTTCTAAAGCTTTCAAACACTGCTGTGCAAAAACTGTCACAACATGCATATCAGTTTCGAACGCTTTCAAACTAACTGCCGTCTGCTTCAACATGCGTGCACTTGAGCCCTTTTTTTGTTTAGCCTATGGGTATGTCAAAGGGAACAGATTCTGTGTATCTCTGTGTGTGTTTGTGTAGTGTGTGTGTGTGTGTGTGTGTGTGTGGTGTGTGTGTGTGTGTGTTGTTTGTGTGTGTGTGTGTGTGTGTGTGTGTGTGTGTGTGTGTGTGTGTGTGTGTTAGTTGTCTGTCTATGCAAAAGATCAAAACAAAGAAAGGGACAACATAGACGAATGTTTTCAAAAAAATTTATCAAGTATGTAATGTAGTCAGATTTACTCAAGAAAACCATAATATGAAAAAGCCAAAACTATTTATCATAACTTGCAAACATGAATACCAAGAACAGAAATCAAAATGAACAAGTTTGATTCCGACCTTTAAAAGTCTCAAGACAAGTCATAACAAAAATCGAGGAAAATGATAACTGTAAATAGATCAGCATGTTAAATTTTGAAACTAAGACTGGAGTATCCAGAAAAAAATTTTTCAAACTAAACCAAACACAGAAGTGATGCCAGCACCACTTGCTCATACAAAATAAAAAGTTCAACATTCTTCCAGCTCCTCACATAATCTTTTGGTCCTTTGTCTTTCTTTTGGCCTTAGTTTAAAATACAGCCAATTTCGTTAATTAAAAGAATCACACACACACACACATACATACACACACACCAGCGCCGCACCCCCACACACACACACACACACACACACACACAAAACTAACACTAACACTAACACTAACACACACTAACATTAACACTAATAAACTAAACTCACTACACAACTCACCCCACACAACATAACACATACCAACACCACACACACACACACACACACAACACACACACGCCACGCCCGCCACCCACGCCCACACACACACACACACAACATACACAACACACAGGTGCTCACACTTGTGTATTCATGCAGACAGTGAGAAAGATAGGTGAGTAGGGGGGGGGGGGGGTCGATTCTCAACGGAGAAGAACTTACATTGTATGATTCGTATCTGGCTGTGGCAGAGACTAGGTGACACAAGAAACAAATAAAGAACAAGGTGGCGGGTGGGAGAGGAAAGAAAAAAAAAGAACATGAAGCTGGGTAGAAACAGAAGAGCGCCATGCCCAAGCGCAACAAATCCAACACAACTCAGTCAATGGACTAGGGCCAAGCACTAAAATCAGCATGCCCCCTTTCCTTTCCCCAAGTCCAAGTGTGGTCAGTTCCTGCTATAATAGCACCAGCTGGCCCTAGCTGGGCTGGGATGGGGTGGAATGGATAGCAGCCGAGAGTCAGCTGAATGAGAGAGAGGACTGACATTGTGGGAATCAGAAAGAGACCCGGAGACAGGAGAAAAGACCACTGCAGATTCACTGAAAATCTCATCCTTAGTTCAACCTGTCCAATTGTCCTCAGTCATACACAGCACGGTGTTCACAATCTGTCCCATGATAAGCAGACCCGTTTCTGTCATCTATTCAATTAGCCTGGTTTTGTCCCAGTCTTTTGTAATGTCTCGGGTTTGTTCTAGTCGTCGTGTGATGTCTGGGATCTGTCCCAAATCATTAGGTGATGTAACAGATCTGTCATAACCTAGGTGATTAAAAGGGAAACTGTCCTAATTCTTAGGTGAGTAACAGATCTGTCATAATCCTAGGTGATGTAACAGGATCTTCCTAATCCCTAGGTGATGTAACAGGATCTTCCTAATTCCTAGGTTATGTAAAAGGATCTTCCCAACATTAGTGATGTACAGGATCTGTCCCTATCATTAAGGTTATGTAACAGGATCTGTCCCAATCCTAGTGATGTAGCAGATCTGTCCAATCCATAAGTTGATATATATAGAATCTGACCTAGTCTTAGTTATGTCCAAGATCTGTCCGGTCATCTATTCGATACAAACATGTTCCAGTCATTCGTGTCAGACATATCCCTCATAAGTTTTACATATATATATATAATATATATATATATATTATATATAATATATATATATTGTACACTTTCACATATTATGTATATATATATCAATATATTATGTGTGTGTTGTGTATGTGTATTTATATTAATAATGTGTGTATATATATATGTATCTATCTATCTATCAATCTATCAATCTATTATCTATCTATCTATCTATTATCTATCTATCTATCTATCATCTATATATCTGTTGTATATATATATATATATATGTGTGTGTGTGTGTGTGTGTGTGTGTGTGTGTGTGTGTGTGTGTGTGTGTGTGTGTGTGTGTGTGTGTGTGTGTGTGTGTGTACAGAGAGAGACAGAGAAGAGACAGACAGACAGGGACACAGAGAGAGAGAGAATCTGCCCCATCCATTACGTATATATACACAGGATCTGTCTGTCCAAGTCGTCACATGTGACTCGTTTTTACAGAATGAGTCTTAACTGCAGCAGTGTAAACGAGAAGAGAGGCCCCCAAAAAGGGAAGGTAGGGTCCGCTTTGTTAGTTTTGACTTTTCATCAAAAATGGAATCTGTAGGCATTAGATTTACCATGTACTTGATAAAGTTAGAATG